>VXBU01013524.1:1380586-1426474 GCA_013400315.1 Bombycilla garrulus
GTCACAGGCACCCGAGGCACTCCCCAAACACACCTCTGGTGCTAGCTCCCTGCAACGGCCAGGAGCAGCAGTAGGTGGCCAGCCGGGCATTCCTGCCTGGATCCTTGTTTGTGTTGGGGTAGGCTTTAAGCAGCTGGCTTTTAACAGTTGGCAAGATAGAAATGCACCAAGCATCCTTTTCTTCCTCAAACTTAAGTCCACAGGAAAATAAAACGTCATCCTTAGTTTGTGCTAACAGCCACCCTCTCTCCTTCCTTCTCAGCAGTCCTGTTTAGGGGCAGGCTCTTATATCTATAAAAAATATAATGAAGACTCTAGGTCACCCCTCTCCCTCCCAGCACATCAGCCCTTCATTTTTCTGTGTTTGCCTGGGGAAACATGACGCCAGGCTCCCCCCCCCTCCCCCGTCTCCTCCTCCTCCTCCCAAAACCTCACTGTCACAGCAAGGAGCCATTAAAAAGAAAATATGCCCTGCCAGGTCTGTGCTAATCAAACCAGGACAAATAAACTCTGACACTCAACAACTCCCCGAGTGCCTGCAGCCCAGGGAGGAGACTACAGATTAGTTATGAATATGGCAGGCAGCAGGGGATGAACTCAGCAGTCCCAAGTCACCCCACAGCCACCTGTGAGCTCTTTAGACACCACAACTGAATGTGTGTTTATCTAAGATAAAGCATGCTTCAAGGAACAGAAGAGCACCCCTAAAGTTTAGGTGCTCCCACCAAAGCACTTCTGGACAAGGTTACTGATACTCAGAGCTGCAATTTCACCCAATTCAATGTTCATTTTCTGTGCTTCAACATCTGTGGGGTAAGAGGACAGAAGGCAGATTTGGACACCCCAAGTTTCACTCGGTTAAGTCACAGCCCAAAACTTATCAGCTGGGCTCCTTTTCTTTGAGAGGAAAAGCAAAATCAAATTTCAATAAACAAATAATGAAACAAGCAGCCACAATATATTTCTCAGATGGGTTATGATAAAACAAGCTAATGTTGCTCCATGCTTATTTTTTCCTAATAAAAGTGAAAATTTAAGAATCAGCAAACACATAAAGAAATTCTCAGCCTTGCTAGAAAGCAGCAGAGTACCGGATGCAATGTGAAATACGCACAAGTAGTAGAATTGCTTTTAACCAGTTCTACTGGCATTGTGACTATGATATATCAAAGAAGGAGAAATGAAACGAAAAAGAAAGCCACTGTTCTAGACAGGAATATCACTCATCTAACAAGGATTAAGTCACACTTCAATTACTCCTTTGAAAACCACTGCTATTTGTAAGGGGCATACCTACAAAAAAAATTGTAATTTTTTTTTTTTTTACTTCACAGGCACTTCAAAAAAAAGTCTGCAGTGAGAGAATGAGAGAAATGTTGAGAAAATATGCTGCTACTTAAGTAAACTCATTAGTAAGAGCAATTAATCCATTGCTGGAATTGGAAAAGAGCAAGTCCATATCCTGTGAGCGCTAAGCTGGAAAGTCAGCACAGAAAGGAAACAACCACCACAGCATTAATAAAAGTGATCTTCTTGAGAGAAATGGATGGTATTTTTATTTTGTTTGGGCTGATTCACATAGAGAAATGTGCTTTGTACAGCAAAGTGAAAAGGAAAACAGTAGCTGCAGTAAAAGGAAATGGCCAACAGTGACTTTTATTTACAAGTACCAAGAGACAGGCTATTATTGACCATATGTGCCACAATCGCCCTCCTTATCATGGGTTGGCCATCATGTCCACTGGGAGCTGTTAATGAACTGGGTAATTGAGCTGCTGACATGTGTTACGAAAACAAAACAATAGGAAGAAGAGACAAATGAACATTTTATTTGCCAATCAGAGTAGGTTCCGCTTTTCAGAGAACTGTGCCTAAGTAAGTGGCTGAATACATAAAACAGTGCATTGAAGGCAAGCAGATGCATGCACAATAATGGTTAACTGACAGCCTATGGCCCATCTGTGCTTAACATTTTGTTAAAGAAATTACTTGACTTGCTAAAGAGACAAATCATACAGCTGCCTCAAGTGCTGCATTATAAGAGATAAATCATTAGCTAAACTGTTTCATGCTTAAAATGACAATGCATATTAACAGTTATGCAGGGACATTTTGTTAGCACAGCTTGATGCAGTTATAAGTGACAAAAATGTGTCAGCTCATAGCTATTCAATGATTTCAACTTAGAAGAGAATGACAACACTGTGAAAACAATTTCACTGCATAAACAATAGACAATTCACAGGCTCTTCTTTTTTAAAAACATATATTTTTTTTGCAATGATGAAATAATATGGAAAGAAAAAAATGCCCAGTGTCTAACTGTTCTGCACCATTAATCTGCTAGCATGTACTTCATTCAAAATCACAGAGCATCAAAAAGGAACACATTCAATTTTAAATATCAAAGACTGCATCACCAGCACTAAGAATAAATGGCTAATTCTCAACTGTGCATGAAAGGATAAAGAATTTCTAGAGTGAAAGGAAGGGAAAAGGAAACTGCAAATACAACTACAAAAATCTCTTCTTATTCCCCCACCTCCTTTGCCAAAAAGAGATTTGCTTTGTTGATACAAGTAACACTAAAGTACTCAACAGCTTTGCATGTGGGTCTGATCCCAACTTTCATTGCTGTAAATTTGCACTGGGGGATTACTATCATTATTACTATTATTGTCATTATTATAATTATTATAGTCATTAACATTATTATTATTATTTACATTGAAAACTAAATATAAAGGAACTGCAGTTAGCACTTAGATCCTATGGTTCAAGGAGTACACACACACCTATGTGTATTATTAAAAGAAAAAAAAAAAAAGCCAAATAAATAATGTGATTTGGTAATAGTCATGTAGCCTGTGGGAGGTTTCCCTGTGGTTTCAGAAGTTGGTAGTTACATAAGGGTTAGCTCAGGTTTAATGACTAAATAAAATTCAAGTTGCTAGCTTTCCCCATGAAGCCAAGACTTTCTCGCTGACAGTGTGGAGTTTTCATTCACCGGCCTCAAAAGACTCTCTGCTGTTTCTACTGGTACCCGAGCACAGCTGGATCCAGGCAAGCTTTGGCCCTTTCCCAGTCTCTCCCTCCTTTCCCAGCAGAGCCCGGCGAGCGGGAGCCGGCGCCGCGGCAACCCGGGCGCGGCAGAGCGCTGCGGCGCAGAGCGCACGGCCGGGCTGTCCTCGGGCCGAGAGCCACCCGGGCCACCTCCGAGCACAGCCCGGTCCTCCCAAGCACTGCCCGAGCATCCCCCGGCCGCCCCGAGCAGCTCTGCAAAAGCGGCACGACGAGGCAAAGGCATAGCTCTCTGGTTTTCACCGGGAGTTCACGAGTGCCCGCGTCTGGGGGTTTTTCCAGCCCTTCCCACAGGGAGCATCTCCGGTAACGCTGAGAACACGAGTACTATATTTAAGTATTGCAACATCTTCTCTCTTCGCTTACAAATACTAGGACATTACAAGGAAAACCTTTCAGAGGATTAAAGAACTTTGCCTCCTAATTAAAAAAAAAAAAATCAAAAAGAAAAAAAAGTAAAGGAAACTAAATACACAAATCCAAATGAGGTTTTCTCCCAATAAACTTTAGGAATTTGATATTTTAGGTGGTATTTTAATATAAGACAGGGAGACTTAGGAGGAAAGTGAGATCTCTTACAGAAATCCCAGAACATATTAAGAAAGGACTGGCGTCACGTCATCAAGTTGGTATCAGCTGATGGAAGAGCTGATTGATAACCACTTAAGACTGAAAACACTGAGTATCCTGGGAGATGGAACTTGTCAGCTGAGAAATTAAATAAAGCAAATGAAGGAGTCTCTGGATAAATAATGAGACTGTATTAGTGAGTTAAAGCACTGCAAATAATTGAGTTGTCAGCAATCTCTCAATTGTGTAAGGCAGTGTGGATTTCTCATAAGAAAAAAAAATCTATAATATATATTTGCCTCAATCCTTTGCAACAACACCACTCAAACAGAACTCCTAAAGTTATATGAGCTGGTCAAACTACTGGGCGCACCAAGATGGAAAAGGCTTACAAGCATTTTTCAACAACATCTCTGTATTTCTTCACTGATTCCACTTGTAGTATTGCTAAATCATTTTTGAAGACAACAGAAACTGAACAGATGGCTATAGTAAAAAAAAAAATAATGTTTTAATAAGCTTCCTGTTTGTCTCATCTAGTTCTAGCACCTGAATTAATAACACTTGATTCCAAACAAACACTAGCAGAGTAAGCTATTGTAGATAGCTTCATCTCCATGTCATGGTTACAGTCCTCAAAGTCTCAGTGGGAAATCAAGTTTATCATCTCTTCTTAAAACCACAGCTGCAGCCAGGCCACCCCCCAAGCCACTTTTACCCACTATAGAGGTACACTGAGTTATATGACCATCTCTATTTATTGCTTTCAGGACTTGGAATGGCCAAAATATTTCCAGACTGTTTATTTTTTCCTTAAATAGAATATTGGATTTTGCCATTGAACATTGAACTCCATTTCCTTTAGAAATTGCTTAACTTTGCGGAGACTTTTGTGAAAGAAAACTGAAAGTGCTAAAAGTGCTGACTTTTCCTCCACTTTTCAGATTTCAGTCAATAAAAATAGCTTAACTTTTTCATCAAATATTTTTCCTATGATTGATTTTTGAAGACCCTACCTACTCCTGCCAAATACCTCTTTTCCAGTCAAAGCTGTTAGTAACTTTAGGTCACTTCCATCACAACTACATAAGAATTGGGGTGCTGACCTCAAAATCCATCATCTTCTGTCATGAAACCTGGTCCTACTGGGTATTGAGCCCTCCAGTCCCATTGGTCAAAGACAGCTCCTGCCTTTATGGTTGTTCCAGTGTTCAGGATAAAAGGACCCTACAACAGGATAGCAGCAGGGGGCTCAGTACGTCTTTGTGTTACTTCCTGAGGGGTTTCTCATTCCAGCCCCTATCTTGGGTGCCAGCATGGGGGGGTGCAGGACTCTGTGGCCAAGACTCCCTGAAGCACACAATGCTGGTTTGTTCATTACAGCGCCTGTGATGCTGTTACAGTAATTACCTTGAGTCCCTCCAAGAACTGGTCACCTGCAGATGCTCCTTGTTCCTCACCCTGTGAGGTTTGCATGCCCATGAGCTCCCGGCATCATCCTTTAATTACACTGCCCAGGGACAGTCTCCTACCAGCCTCACAAAAGCTGTTGGAGCTCACAGATGTCACCTGACCAGAGCACTGCCATAATACAGACACACTAAACAAACATGAGAGAATAAAGCACACACACGATGCTCTGAGGACTTAGACCCTGGCTTGCTAATAATGAAGCAAGGTATACAGCTTGCTATCTATTCCAAACAAACAGGAGGAGCTGCATTTCCAAAGAAAACTCTCAATTTTTCAGTCCAATAAAAAAAAAAAAAAAAAANCAAAGCCCCACACCAGCTGACCTCAGAGCAGTCAATGAAAAGGAATGATGGGCTGTGCTGGGCTACAGCCAGCCCCACAGCACCTTTATAGCATGGAAAATGTGCCAGCTGGGAGTCACTCTGGATCCAGCCTCCACACCACAGACATATGCAATTCCCATACATTTGCTCTCATTTACTACTTGTTGACAGATGCTGATAAATGTTCAATATACACATACTTAATATCACCAGCTTTGAAACCTCTACATATATTAACCAATTTATAACTGTCTCTCTGAATTATTAGCAGTCCCAAAAACTGAAAAAGTAACTCTGCACCAAATTTAGTGCAATAAACACATTGGCTTCTCTTTACTATTCATCATACACCTACAGCAGAAGTGGCAGGATGCCTGTTGATGAGTCCTGTAGGCTTTGCTCGGACACCAACATTACAAAATGTATTTTCACTCATTTCCTTTTTTTCCCCTCCCACAGTGTCCCTACAACATAAGCATCCAGAATTTCAATGACTTAAAACGACATGATTGTCTAAACAGAGTATTTAAGTGATGCATAAGGTACAAAACCACACATACAACTCATTTGCTCCTTGCCATTCCCAAAGAAAGAGATGCTTAAGAATCTAGTTCTACATTCCCAATATTAAATAGAAGTCACATTGTGTCAGTGGTCTTTGGATCCAGCACCTAGACTCAGATGTGGTCCTCAAGCATCAGGAATGTCCACACTCAGAAGACACAAGGGTTTACTTGAGTTCCTTTTACTCAAACAGGGAACTCAATGAAAGTTCCTGTGGGTTTTTGGGAGCACAAAGAGGAGCTCACTTTTAGATGATCTCCCACACACTGAAAATCAATGGTTTCATTAAAACTGATAGTTTCACCCTCGAGAAATAGGGCAAATTCTCAAAGATAACAGTGAAAGTGGCCCCAAATCAGATTTGCAATGTTTAAAATTAGGGAGAAAAATTGCCAAAACGCAAACACATGAATCCAGAAAAGTTAAAATGCCTAGTTTCTTAGCTACAGTCTTTCATCTCTGTAAAATCAGCTATCTTCAATTGTTAGGCTGTAGGGTTTATTGATAGCATCTATTTAAAGGTTCTCTCTTGTTTCCCCAGAGGTCCTCAACATTTCAGCAAGAAGCAAGAGAAGATCTGGGAGAAGCTTTACGTTAGCTATAAAAATCCTGGCTGCTGCTTCATTTTGCCTTCTAGTGCTCTGGCACCACTCAGAGTTCATTTTTTCTTCAACTAAGAGCACCACAGCCTGCAAAGACTCATACGTGCACTGCTGGGTACCCAAGAACATCACAAGTGAGAGTCCTAATAGCTCCATCACAAAACATACATCATGAGAGCTTTCTTAGTTGGGAATAAAAGTAGTTCTCCTTGTTTCTAATTTCTCCTGAAAATATCACATCATAGCATGTTCAAAACCAAGAGGGCTTCTCAAAAGCATACGTTCCAGAGTGCTTGGCATTTTCCTGCCACCATGTGAAAACATAACAGGCCCTAAAATAGAAGCTTGAGTATCTCATCTTGTAAATCCAGACTGAAAGAGAAATACCTTCATGATGAGTACTGGAAGAACACCAACCACTGACACACAGCCCTCCTTCCCTGCCTATGCAAAGAAGCAGCATATATTTTGCCAGAGCTTCCTTAGGAAGCTTAGAAAAGACAAGCATTAAAACCCAACTGAATTTCAGCAAAAATCATGGTCTTTCTTTTTATTTGACAACAAATTTTTAAAATGCTAATTTTTTTCTTCAATTCATACCCTATGGATTGTGAGATGTGATTCTCTGCCTGCTTTAGGTCAAACCCTGCTGAGAGCCGCATCAAAGTGGTTAATACAGATTAGGAAGTCAAAACTTGGCCTGCAACCGAGCCGGACAGAGCCCGACGGAGGGGCCTGACAGATGCCCCAGATGTGTCCAGGGGGAGCCTGCCAGAGTGAACTCTGCACAATAGCAGAGAGACAGAAGAGAATAAAAGCTGCACGCTGCCAGCCAGCCTCCTGTGTCTGCAAAGGAAAACCCAGATCAACGGAGAAACCAGCTCCTGGCAGCTTTTCTCAGTGCTTCCTTTTTACTGTTAGACAAGCAGGACAGAGAGACCCAGGGTCCCAGGTTTAATCCTGCCCAAGGGGATCACAAACCACAGAAACAAATGCAAGAGGGCTGCCCTGTGAGGGTAGTGGACCTTTTGCCTTCGTCTACTCTTGGCCAAGTAATCAGTGTTCCTCTGTGCCTGGCAGCACATAAATGTTATGCCTTTGAGCTCACTGCAGAAGCCTAGAATATTCATTGTCTCTATAGACCTCAAGTGAGACAGGAATTCTAGAGGGGCTTTGCTACCATGACAGCTTGCCAACATCTGCTGCAGTTTGGTACCAGTGAGCTGAAACCACTGCTCATCATAGAGCTCAAGAGCCTCCATCTCTATTTAAAAGTCTAAACATGTCTGTGAACCTTCATGTGCTTACATCATTAGGTCCTTTTCACAGAGAAATCCCAAGATCTGTGTTGGTACAGCTCCCAGGATAGTGGCAGTAAATGAGCAGGGCTCCTGTTTACCATAGAAGTACAAATAACAACAAGTGGCTGAGTGACAGATGGCCTGGAAACATTTCTGATGCTTTCACTGACAATTACCTATTCAAACACTCCAGTCAGACTTTCCAAATCACAGTCTAAGGGCAGTTGCCAAACAATATTTTACAAACAAACTTTGACCCAGGCTGTGTTCTGATAAACATTCACTTAATTCTAACATATATGATCACATATAAATGGATTAACCAATATGTGCAGTGGATAACTTCACAGTGAATGCTCAGATTGGGATCTTCAAAGAAGAGCCTGCATCTGTCATTAAAATTAAATAAGAATCATGCTGTTCTGTTCAGGTACCAGAATTTGTATTGCCAAAATCCTTGCACTTTTTGAAAGTCTCCTTCAACTTGAAATTTTTTTTTGCAAAATTCAGATATCCAAAGTTGTTTTTTTTTCTTTCCAATCTGACTGCTTAGTTAGAGTTTGCAAAAAATGTTTCAATCCAAACAAAATCTCATCCATGCTTCCATGCTTTGTTTTGCATTTTTAATCCAATATCACTTGGAGTTATTCCTATACTGTTCTATATAAGCCACAAAACCACTAGAAGTGCCACTAAGATTTTTTTTCATCGGAATCTAACCCAAGAAACTTAATTACAACCAGGCTCTGTGTAAGGAAGGGTCTAGACCATCTTCTGTCCAACTTGCAACAAGTGGGACATCACTGCCTGTCTCTGAACAGTAACACATTTAACTAGAAGGACAAGTATCAAGCATCTTTTCCTCCAGGAATGTTATTGCATTGGAGACTTCAATTTTCATTATAATCTGGGACCATCAAGGTTCAGTAGGAGGTTTGTGATCTTTCTAAGCAAACCTGGACCTCGTTTTGAATAAAAAATGGGCCTATTTATGGTTTTGCATCAAAGTCATGTGAAATGTCTGGTTTTGCATGGATTCAATTAGAGACAAGCCTAAGGCACAAAAAGTTCAGATCCTGATCAGGATCCAGACCCGCCCAAAGCTGAAGGACATTTAGACGGAGTGACTTGGTTCTTGTCCATCTCTGATTCCAGCATGAAAACCAGGTGGGACTCACTTTCAGCAAACCCCTGGTCCTCCCCAGATTTTTGCAGCTTTTCCAGCTTGACATGTCAGCAGCAGCAGGAGGGTTCCTACAACTTCTTATGGGATCTGAAACCCGTGGCATCTTCCCAGCTCTCACAATTAAGCTTTAAGCCATAAGAAAAAAAAAAGAAAAGCCAAATTAACAGCCCTATTGACAGTTTTATAGACCCCTGAGGGCTCAGTCTACATCCAAAGACAGTGGGGCTTTTCTAAATTAAAGTGAATTAGCAATCAAGTTCCTAAGAAGGATTCAAAATAATTTCAAAAGTAATCCCTTGGCCACAAATTATTCTCTGTACAGTGGAAAAATGGAACATTGTCATTCTGATGCTTAATTGGCATTCAGTTGTTTTCCTCTTTTAAAGCAATTGTTTATTATTTTAGTGGGCACCATCTTGTAGTAAACTAATGCTGCCATAAGCTTCATCAGGAACATGATAAACTCCTAATTTTGTCTGATAAACTCAAGTTATTTGGTTAATTTTTGCAACCAGAATTAGGGAGAAAGAATTGGAAGCAAATTTGATCCTGCTGAGCCACTGAAGGAACCAAGATTCCCACAGTCCTCCTTAGCCTTGGAGTTGACAAAGACACTGAGCAAACTTCTGGCTTTCTGAATTCTGCACCGCACGTACAACATGGTTTCAGGATCCTGTTCCCATGACAAAGCTCACATTTTTTAGCAGAACTCTGTCAGGACCAGGCTCTCGCACAAAGAGCTTCTACTATCAGTTTAACAGTACAGATATTCTCACAAAGTTAAAGTCAACACCCACAAATTTCCTGAGAGCTTATATCAAACTCAATGCAGCAACCATTAAAAGTGACGACTTACAGACTCCCAAAATTCTGTTCCCTTTAATACGATTTCCTATGGTAACACACAATTCACTGGAAGGCCTTTGCACCTATTTAGGAACAGGCAGACTTTCAAATTAACTTCGGTGGAGCCATGACAGATTATAGCAGCAAAGGTTCAGCTGCTCTGCCATTTCGGTATGTTTCCAATTGATGTCATTTCATGCTTTGAGACCATAGTTGCAGCTTGGTGAGAAAGGGAATATTTGCCCTTCTCTTAATTTCATGTTTCTCCTTCCAAGCTTTCTCCCCTGCCTTCCTAATTTTGTGCTAGTGGAAAAAAACCCCAAAATCTAAAGTCTTTTGTGAAAAATGAAAAGAGAGAAGGAATCATTTGCCTTCTAGTGGGAGAGGCATGTGGTCATGGCACTCGCTCAGGGTGCTTTAGAGTGGAGAATTGAACAGTCTATGAGACCAGTAGCTCCTTCTCTATTTCCACTCTTCAGAAGGTCCAATGAATACTTGAAAAAAGACAGATCAAAAACCAACCAAACAGGAACCCAACACACACCCCAAAATAAGCCCCAAATACTTCGGTTTGACTCTCCCACACTCCAAATACTCAATGGAGGGTAGCTACACAGATGAAGTGGAGGAACTTGGAGCACCGAGAGAGGTCTGGTTACAGCTTTTACCTCAGTGCCAGGGAAACACATTCCCTTCCTAATGCAGGGACATGCCTTGCTCACAACTGACAGGACATACCCTTTTCTCCCATACTCCCAACCAGGAATTCCATCTGGAGTCAGGAAACTTCTCCTAGCAAATAGGACGTGCCCCCAAAAGATGGCAGCTTTGTCTGACTGCCAGGTCCAACAGGAAAATCATTTTGTCTAAAAAAACATTGAAGTTTGACTGTTACAGCTCCAGAGTTTCTCTTAAGACTTTCCTCATATATTTTACCAACACAAAATTCAGAAAGATTTGCTGAAAAACTTAATTAAGAACCTGGAACTTTTCTGCTACAACTGCACTGAGGAGCAGCAAACAGGACTGTCTTCCCAAGCGTGCCAAGGTTTTCCATTATGCTGATGTCTCTGGAGCTCAGGACTTTCCAGTGCACAACATATGCACTAAATGTGCAATTCAGGTCTACAATATTCACACTATACAAGTAAAAGTCCAACAGATAATCTCTTTTCTGTCACCTCTTGTCACACCGGTTCCCAGAAATACTCAGTTATCATTGCACATATTTTAATCGCTATTCAATGCAAACATAATGGGCTTTAGTGAACAGTCATATTTATTATTCCTGCAACTATGCCCTTCTCTTCCCCTCCAAAGCATAAGCAGAGTTGCACCGTTCAAAAACATCTATTTAGAGAGTCAGGCAAAGTGCCTCCTAAAGGCCTCAGAATAACAGTTTTTAAAAGAACCGTATTCCATTTTTTTTTTTTTTTTGCATGTTTCAATGGGGAGCATCTTAGCGTGGAACTAAAATAAGTCAACACCACGAAGCACAAAAGATTGCAAGGATTTTCTGCAGCATGGGCTTGTCAAAGCAAGTAGGCAGCCTTTGTGTGCTCCGGCACAGCAGGAGCATTCCTCCAGGTCTGAGTGGCGGAGCGCCCCCGGCCACGGCTGCCCTGGGCGCCAGGGTTCCCACACCCAAGGCGGTGGGAAGAGGAGAAAGCAGAGCTGCAGAAGTAGCGTTGTAAATGGGATGAACTGGTCAACACGCTTCTTAGGAAATCCATGGCTTCCAGGAAGGATCACGTGGAAAGATTTACAATACCTCCACATCAAAGGGTTTGACATTGGCTATACTGGTCCTTTCAAAAGAAAGACATGTCTGTCCCCTATAGCATCTGACTCAGGCAAGAGTGCAAAGACATTGCTGAGAACCCTGCATGTCCACACAAAAATAAGTTTTATCTTTGGATTTAAAAAGGAATTGAACAAAAAACACTACCAGGAGTAATTGAAATAAAATTCCTGTTTTCCTTTGCCCCATTAAGGATGCTTAATTTAAGTCTTAGTCTTGCAAAGTATTCTGATAACTCACCAAGCTTTCACAGTTAAAAGTTCATTTTTTCTCTTTTCCCTGTACACCTTGCGCCAAGGCAGCTTTAAGGATAACGCCTGTGTTAGGAGCATGAATGGATGACCCTCCCATACACACTGACCCAAAGATAAACTTTGACCTGATGTTTGCTAATAACACTTCTTCTTAAGATGCCTTGTTTCTTTTATGAACTACTGCTTGACTCTAGGATCTAGAAGCTGACACGCATTAATATACATCTCTGGGTGCCCTTTGACTTGGCCATCAAGACCCTTTGACCCCAGACTTGATTCCAAATCCTGTCAATTGTTTGCAAGTGGAAAAAACTTATTTTCTAGTAATAATTAATGTTAGACATGCTTTATTAAGCATTTCTTGCCTCTTTTTAACTTGTTGTTATTTGAATTTGAGTAAAATCCATGTTTTCTTCATTTAGTGGGTTTCCAGATTTAAAAAAAAAACTATCCTAGAGATACTCCTTCAGAGTTTAATCTTTTGTTTCCAGGCTTTGTAAAACTCCCAGTCACACTCAAGCACTTTGACATGACAAAAACCTCCCCATTAATGATAACATAGTCTAAAAAGCCTCCTTTCGTGCTTTTCAGATTTCTCTGTGTATTTCCTCAGCTTCACAACCTTTTTCAGATCACTTTATGGCATTTTTCAGACGCAGTCCCACAGCCATAAAAGCCAAAAGCAAAACTTCCACTGATCCCCATGTCAGCAGGACCCAGCCTTTCGGCTGAGGCACTCAGAACCACTTTCTAGATAACACTTAGTGTTTTTAGACTTAATTGTTGGAAGAAGTTTTAGAGTCTACAGGAAAAAAAAACCATATATACTTCTATGGACATCTATTCCTCCCCTGTGCACCCTCTGGTCTTGCAGCCATACACACACACTGTGCACTGAAAGGAGAGGGTGAGGAGCCCACCGCCAGCCCATCCCCGCCGGCACAGTGCACGCTGCTGCTTCCTGCTACATTCAGAGCTGGAAATTTCTAATTCCTGGAATCATGTTACATTACAGCAGGAATTGCTGCACTTCTGCCTGTTTTACATCAGGCCTGAGAGACTGCAAAAGGGTAGTGAACGTTTTCCAGTGCTTAGATGATGTATCGAGTGTACATTGCACACACAGCACTACAGCAATCAGCGTCTGGGAAGGAACACCAGCAAATAAAAGGCCTCCAGTCTTCAGGACTGGAGAAGCACTGGCACACAGCAAATAAGGGGTTTTAGCAAAGCAGAGACACTACCCGTTATTTTTGTTAAGAAAATGCAGTATAGCCTCAGCAATTATGATGTTATATTCTAAGAGCTGGCTCTGTTTTTCTGCTAGACAAAAATATTTCCCAAAAGCTCTGAGAGAAAAGCAGCTTAAAATTAAGTTTTGCATTTATAAAAATAAATCCACATAGCATAAACCAACACTAACTGAAGAAATCAAAGATGACAGACACATCATGCACTTGCACCAACATGGAAAAACAGGCACCAGTTCCATTGAAAAAATGCTCAGGGGTTCTACCTCTTGCTGTGCAGCTAAACTAGACTTCAGTTTAGCTGAGTGGAGGAACAGCCAGATAAAAAAATTTTGTTCTTTCAAGTATCCCACTCCNTCTCAGGCTCCCTGGATGACAATCAGGAGTGGCCCAGGGCAGTGTCCAGCCTCAAAGCACACTTGTCTCATGGACAGAGGGAACTCAGTCACACACACAGCATCTGGGAAACTCTACCAGGCAAGCAGCAATAATCAAGGATTGATGTTTTTATTAAATCATTATGCAGGTCTGAAAAGACCTAAAATGCTCTTCCTTCTTTCTAAAAGAGAATATACCCCAAACAATGTGGGGTTTGGAGCAGTCTTTTCAGGCTTTGGGCTTGATGGCTCCCTTGGATCAGACAAAGGGACAGATTTCTGCAGGACAAAACCCTGAGTAGAGACAACTGCAAGAAGGAAAATCTGTTCCAAGCAAGGCCCTGGCTGCAGCACCTGTACCACTAATGCATGTTGCAGCCAGGGCTTGCTTGGCTTGAAACCAAAATCTAAGGAGGAAACAAAGCTCCCCAAACTCATGGGAATGAGATTTGGACAAATATCCTGACTCTTCAAGTTTCCACAGAACAGGGTGTTCAAACCCCAAGTGGTTTGCTGTATGTTCAGACAATAGATAACGCATGTCATGGGACTTCAGTGCTTTGCTTTCTTTTGTCAGCTCAGCTGATTCCATCCAACCATCTTTCTTTTACTTTGGTCATAACATGAAGACTATTGCTTCCTTTTGCAGTCCTGCTCTCCCAAATTTCCCTTGGCAGAGCCTATTAAACTGGTATGCTATCCGGCAGGAGAGGGAACCACCCCTCTGGGACGTGCACTGACCTTCCTTGCTCAGGGCAAATACAGCTACCCCAGGGAGTGAGAACAGTGCACTTTCCGTTTGCAGCAGAAGAAAGAAATTTAGATAATATTGGAAACAGCTTAAAATCAAAGGAGAGAGATGATGAAAACAGCCCAGCTAGCCAACTACACCAAACAGGGCTGCCACTGCCATGGATCCTGATCCAAGTCCAGCTGGAGATGCAGGCAAGGCAGTTTGCACCAGCTAAGGCTCTGTGCTCCTTGTAGAAATCCTCTCTACTTTCAGCGGATGAAATTATACTTTGTCAGTCTTGATACATCCAGAGGGATGCTTATAAAGCCTTATCCCTCCTGTAAGAGGAGAATCTTTTAAAACCAAACTAATGTAATTTATGATTTTGACTCCAACAGACTAAAGATAAAACCCTATGGACATCAGGAGGGACCCATACAAAACTAAGGTCATTGGTTCTGTACAGTTATTCCAGCTGGAATTCTTAGACAGTGAAGTGCTCACACAGTGCCATTTTTTCTATTACTATGTAACTTCAAAACAGTGCTATGCCTAACATATACAAGATTTCTTCTTTTCTCTACTCCTAAAAAAGAAAATACAGTGGCCACTATAAAAGAAAAGATGATATTTCTTCTTGTATGATGGCAGAACCCTTCATACAAGCACAACCACACTGAATAGCCTTTTAGATTATTTGTTAGACTGAAGTTCAAAGGAGAGTGCAATGCAGCCAGGAAAAAAAAACAGTCCCTCTGGTTAAAATTTAGCATGCAAGATCTCAACAAAAGTGATTTTTTTGACTGTGCCAATGCTTTTGTTTTCTCAACAACAGCAACAAAAAATTTTTTCTTCCTTCTCCTCCACAGTAAACCATTACCAGCTGTTGATGGAGTATTTTTTTAACATGCGTTAAGTCATATTGTATATTGTCCATTTCATGTGTGTAGAGCATTTTTTGCTACAAATTCTTTACCATGTTAAACCAAGTGTACCACCCCATCTTGCTACACAGCTTAGAGCTTGTTAACACAAGTGGGATCCCATCAAATAGGATCATATTGGAGACTGAAGTTACACTTGACACAAGGTGGTTGCAGCAGCACCCACAAACTGATGCAAACCTGTGCAGCAGATTGAACCACTACAAAACAATAGCCACCCTTTCCAATTAAAATCCATTTCCATTATAAACAGACCTCCCCCCCAAAAAAAAAAAAAGAAGAAAGAAAAAATATCAAGAAGAAAAAAGCACCTCCAAGATGCAAGTACCTCAGTAATGTTGCAAAACTTCACATATTTCAAGATGGCTCTTGCCACACACTTCTGCTCATGTCTTATTTATTATACTATCTTCTGCATCATCTGGATCCACACCACAGCACTTTTCTCACATTGCAAATCCATTATTATTTCCTTGTTTCAATAATTTGACAATTTAATGCAACTATGAAGATAAGTTCAGGAATCTTCTCTTAAGCCAGAACTTTAAAATATGCCTGTTTATGGACACATCCATTTGGACAACTAAAATCATGTATTTGTTTTTCATGTGCAAATACAGGCCAGTGGAAAATCAAGCCCCATGGGGATAATTTAACCAACAATACAAAAAAAAATTGTGAGGCAAATCTGAAACTTTGTCCTTAATTTACCCTGTTAGGGCAAAATAAGGCAGGAATCTCATACCATGTGTGCTACACCACTTAGGTACAACAGCATATGTTAAGTAAGGAGAGTTGCAGTCTTGGCTCTTAATCTCATTGTTTATTGTGGTTTAAAGTCTGACCCTTAACATTATATGTGGTTTAAAACTATATTTGGAGGAAAGATCGAAAACAACGCTCCAAGGTTTGTAAATGTGTTTGTCTTTAAGGTTTGTTCCAGAGGAAACCATGCGTATCTTAGCTCACTCCATAAGCAAACCCTTGCATGATTTTTAAACATGCTAATGCTCACATTCTGCATCTCAGGTTAATCGAGAAGGGTTTTTTGTTGGTTTTCTACTAGCAACTTGCCTACAATCCACCAACCCACCACTCTTTATGTATATATGTTGAATAATTATGAAGCTGTGAGTATTTATCACCTTTTCTGAGCAGTAAGCAGAAAGAAATACAATACTATTACTTCCAGCTACTGGCTTTCCCAAGATAATTAGATAACACAGTGGACTGAAGCCTTGGTTAGCCCAATGCTGTTCAAGTTAAGTGATTGACATGCCTCTGTCTGGCTGCTCTATTAACTGTTTCATTTTGTTGCTATTTGCAGTTTGCTTGGCTAATACTTCGAACAAATACAGACTGTTTCTTTAGCCCCTTTTTTCTCTTTGACCTTCTCCTGCCCATTTTCTTTGAGTCACTTCAAACTGCCTTGAAAAGGCCTGTTGAATGTGCACAGTCCATCAGAGTCCCAGGTTCATCCCATTCCTTGCCCTGAATGCTCTACTTCAAAGATGGGCCGCATTCTTTAATTGCCCTTTGAATTAATATCAAAGGGTCACAATGCGAGTGCCAGAAGAGAAAGAGGCTTTAATGAAGCAAAGAGCTGCCATTCATTTGCAGATAAGCACGTTTTTATGCCTGACTGGTCACCATGGCTAAATGCTGGGTGAAGAGGAGGCAGGGCAGGCAGAGAGGCTTTTACTTAAGTGGTGATTAGTTCAAACAAACAAGAGTAAACAAATAAAAAAACAACGCAAACATCCCCACAACAGAAAATACATTAATATGGCTGAATGTATTAAAAAAAGCATCTGCATCCCATTGTGTTCATAAGGCCTTAACCCTTAGCAAAATTCTGGGGTCCAGCTCAGGCTCTGCTTGCTCTCCTTACCCTCCACAAAAAACACTTTGGGGTTTAAACTTTCACCTTTAGACTCAGACCAAAGAAACATAGTTTTAGTACAGTTCTTTCAAAAGTTATAAAGAAAAGGAATCGGCAAGTTAACTTTGCTTTTTTTTTTTTTTGAGACAAAGCACATTCAGCAGTGTGCATTTTATGCCTAGGGAATAAAAAACTCTACCTAAATTATTATTGATTTACATTTTCCTAACGAATTCAGTACTGTGTTAGAATGTGTGGGTGCTCAACTTTCTTAATTGCCTAAAGGTCTCTAATACCTTGTTTTAAATTACAATCCTTGGGGATTTTGTTAGGTTTTGATTATTTGAGGTTAGGTTTTGATTATTATAAGTCTCAAATAATCAAAACTGACTAGTTTTGATTATTTGAGACTTATGAAGCTACACTAGGAAAACTTATTGAACTTCTTAATTCTGCCTATGAAATCTTCAAGTTTTCTCTTTAAAACAGCAAGAATATAAAATTGAAACGAGAAGCTTCAACATAAAATAGAATGTAATATAACTACAGCCACAATGCAAGTGCATAGAAACAAGAAGTTCCCAGGTAACTTCTTTATAAATTCTGACTTATTATTTATAGACTCAGACTTCTGTTTACACAGAAATAATTTACTTAACAAATACAAGGTTGTTTCCTTGAAGAAGAACTACTCCCCCATGAAAGAGGATTAGCTATACTCATAACAGTGTGAAAGTGACTTATGAGTGCATTCACACCAGGAATTGTGCTTATATCTCCCATAACTAAGAAGGTTGTAGGAGTACAAACAACCTGGAAAAACACAGACCACATTTTTAGCCCCACTTCTTCAAAAAGAGTTTCTCATTAATATTGCATCCACTTAAGCCTAATTCTGTGTGCAAACTGTCACAAGATTTTCCCTCACCGACACTTCCTGGAATTTATTTTTTTTTACTCCTCCACTGCAACCGTACCCCTGCCTTGCTTAGCAAGAGTGCTCATCACCCCAGTCCTGGATCAGAATCTTTATCACTTACCAGAACGTGAAGAACTTTGACCTTAAACATCCAGCTGGAAACTCAGGACTGACAAACTCTGGAAAAGCATCTTATGTTTGTGAAATGGAGAGAAGCAGCATGGGAATGAAAAACATATACATCAGAAGAAAAGGTCTCAGCTGCAGAAGAGGGACAGAAGAGACTTGGAGTTTTCAGTGCCAGCACCAGCATAGTTAAATTGCTTTTTTTTTTCAGAATACAAATCCACATGTTGAGCAGCCTGCTAGAAAACTGCTCAACTGTACTACATTAAATTAACAGCACTACTGAAATTTGGATGGGGTTTTTTGAGCTACCCCCGTTTGCAATCTTGCTTTAACACTAGTCAAGATCCTCAAAACTCTGGATTAACTCAGAGATTTATTTCATTTAATGTCAAACACCACTGCTGCAGTGCTCCTCTAACACCTGATGCTATTCCGTTTCAGTAGTATTACGTTTTTTAACACATTTTTTCAAAAAATATTAGCTAATTTATTTTTCCTATATTTTCCATGCTTCACATTAATAATTTCACTCTTCTTCATGTATTCACAGGCAGCTCTGTACATTTGGCTAGACTACACTATTAGCTGTCAACATAAAATATTCTGCCCCACTTGAATTCCTCTTGTAGAAATCACAGCCTCAGAAGGGCACTGCAAGTAAAACTGCCTCACAGTACATTTAGAAATAATCATTTATATGCCACCTCCGCTTGTAGAACAGGAATGTTTCCCAGATGCAGTGCACTTCAGAGCAAGGTTGTGGATACAGTGGGGACAGTGAGCTGAGCAGCAGCCTGATACATGGCACGAGCTCAGGGCTGGAGATGGAAAAGTCATTCCCAAGGGTTGCTCCAGGCTGAGGGACTGCTCAGCCAGCTCCCAGCACTGACCCATGCCCCGGCAGCCTCCTCCATGCCACAACCTCACAGAAGGCCAGAGAAGCAGGGCCAAGCAGGTGCCACCAGGTTTGTTTACTTCACAAGGCACAGGTGAGGCTCAGGTACAGGGAGCAGGGGCTCCCGAGGCTGGCACAGTCCCAGCCTCAGCACCAGGAGGGATGAGGGATCTCCCCCTGACAGACACTGTGGGGCCATCACAGGAGCTGAGACCTGCATTTTCACCCCCATCACGTCGCAACTAGCAAGCCAAATCTACACACACACCAATTGCCACAATTATTACATTATTGAAACAAGCACCAATCAGACAGACTGTCCTCTCTTGACTAGCACTACAGTGGGGTTTGGAGCCTGTAGAGATCTTCTTTGATACAAACTGCTCTTATTCATTATACACATTCTAGAAATACAGCAAAGTGTCACAATGATTCCTGACTGTAATGTATAAACTGCAGATGCAAAGCCATAGCACAAGTCTCCAACAAGGATACCTAAACTTTCCATTTGGAACATGTTAAGAATCAACCCGATAAAACGAAACAAATAGATTGGATTCTTTCCATCTTTCAAATTTCGGTAAATTGCTTTACCATTATATATTAACCCCCCCACCCCCCACCCCAACACTAAGATGGGGAAAAAATTGACTTCCCTATGAAATTTATTCCATATTTTGTCCTACCTGTCACTCCAGCCTCTATCAATACATAAAACATACATAGTGTTACAATAACAGTTCTAGAATAGCCTAATGCTGCGCAAACCAGAAAAATATTAGGCAAGCTATCTTACATATCCACTACCATAAAAACAGATAAATCACTACGTTTTGTGAACCAAAGGGACCATTTATTATTGTCATTATCATTATTGAATTATCAAGAACCACCATAAAATTAGAAACATAAGCAAAGGGATTTCTTAGTGTTTTGTATTACACCAGTTCTTTGGTGATACAAAGCAGAACAGAGCCATTCACAGAGACAAACCACGTCACACTGGACAGGGGCATGCACGCAGCCCCTACAATTAGCTGTCCTTCCAGCACTGCCTGGGGCATGCGTGCTCCTGCACGGTATTTGCCTGAAAATTTTGTGACAAACACCAAAAGACCGTTTTGTGAAAATTGGATTCAGCTATTCTTTGCCTTTTGACATTTTTAATATTATTTCTGGTTTTGGTTTTCATTTAAATAGCTTCATCACTGTGCTTCAAGGTCTGATTATCCAGCTTTTTTTATTATTTGCAACTTCAGTAGTAAATCCTATACAAAGCAATTTAATATTGGCAGTGGGTTTATTACTGCTACTAAACCGAAAAAAAAAAAAGGGGGGGAGAAGACATTAAATACATGAACTGGGAAAAAAAAAAAAAAAAAACAACCAAAATACTTTAGAGCTTAATAATCATCATCTAATCTTATCTTCAGGGAATTGACTGAAAGTAGATAACTTAAACTTTGAAGAACAGCATTCCCCTACCATCTGTGTCCTGTGGGTGGAAATAAAGTCCCAAAAGTCAGACAATCTGCTCTTTGCTACTTAGAGGGCCACCATTCCTGGGGTTTGTTTAGAGCCTGATGCAGAGGGGCACATTCTCCTCCTTCTCCTGCCCAAGCCCTACCTGATGCCAGATATTTTATCAAAACTTTTAGGTTGTCTTTAAGAGCCCAGGATGTTTCTGGACAGAAGATCAATGAAACCAAGTCTGGTTTGTTGGTTTTTTTTGGGGGGGGTTTAAGAGAAAAAATAAAAAAGAAAAATCTTAAAAGATCACTGAAGCTGAAAATCAAATAGAATCTTAGAAAACATAAATTCAAAGACAAGTTTTAATTTCCAGCAAAACTCCAATCTATGGGAAAGCACCCAGATAAACTGAATTGTGCTGTCAGCATTCCAGCTGCTCTCCCAAAGCTGCTAGTTCTAACTGCATAGAGTCCTAGGAAGCACCAAAAGACTTCGGACACATTTTATGAAGTTTTTTGTACTGAAATTTTATTTCATAAATTTTAGTCCAACTATTTAATTTCAAGATATTCTAAAATTCTGAAGAAAGGGATTTACATGTGTTTAATTTTTTCCCCCCTACAAGTTTCATACATCATCTGCTTAACCTTAAGACTAAATTAACAAAAGGGTTTGGAGGTTGTTTTTAGTCTGAAAATGTTCGGTGACAAACTTTTCAGAAAACAACCACTTCAGATGGTTACAGAACAGGGGTGCCTAGTTTTCACACATACAACACAACCTAATTTTCTTAAAGGAAAATTAAAAGCTGTACAAGAGAACGAAAATGGGATCATATGTTAATTCTTTAATCCTAAAGGCCACTGGTATGGCCCAAAGCACATGCTCTGCTATAATCTGTGCTCAGCCCACAGGGACCAACCCTACTCCCACTAAGGCAGCAAGAAGCTCACATTGACTTCAGTAAGAGGAGGATTCTCCAGGAGCAGCTCCCAGAGAAGGATGGCAGTGCTGAGATAGTCTTAATCAAACTACCACGTGTGAATCCAGAGAACAGCTCATTTGTCCCGGTGCCCAAACAAAACCATCATTTGAACCACCATCATTTGAACAGTTAAAGGAGAGGCAGAAGAAACCCACCTGAAAAGCTCTTCCCCACTTACTACCCAAAGCACAGGCATTTTCCATAAGCCCTAATTTTTTTTCCACTATTAGTCTCCAGCAGATCCCAAAACCTTGAGGTTACTTTTTCTTATCCACCATAAAAACCAAGCAGCAAGTAGTGTGCAAGCTAACAGGATTTAAATAGCAAAATAAACAGGACCCAAAGAAGATTTCCAAACAGCTATCTGCTGAAGGTCTCAATAGAAAACATTTGTCATGAAGTAATAAGAATTTGCATAATTTTGGGGAATACTTTGTTTTCAAAGTAATTCTCTTTTTCACCTGCTTAGGACTTGACCATGTATGGCTTCAGTTAAGTTTTGTTGATGGCAGCTCATGTTTAACCAACTGTTTTTAATTTACAAATTAAACTTGTCAGAAGTAGAAATCCTTCCCTTGGAACCCTTCCAATATGTCAAGAATTAATTCTAATGAAAACGGCATTGCCTAAATGCAGGATGGCCAGTTACTTACTTTATTTACACAAAGTCCTTCTCAGTTTCTTTGATAAAAGCAGCTAAATCTTTTTCCTCTTTCATGTTTTGTCAGCACTTGATTCCTTTTGTCCCCTGGCTATTTGCCTAGCTGTGGACAATAAGGCAGGAAGAATAGAAGCAGATTGTTGGAATGGCCCTCAATAAACCTAATTATGACATGTTGACTGCACTCACCATGACATATTCAGGAGATCCAGGCTTATTCAATTACCCTTGCCAGGTTTCTCTTTCAGACCTAAAGTTATCCTTTGACTGTTTGTATTTCTGAACAGTATTCATGTTCATTGTGAAAGAAAATCCCCTGGACTTTGAGGGGTTTCTAAGTTGATGCTGTTATTGTAGCTAATTTTTATTAACTGAATGATAACATGATAAAGAAATAGACTTTTGTTATGTAATAAGAACAAATCAGTGTGTGCTTAAAGTTACACCTTTCTTTCCTTTTTCCCCCCCTGCAGAATACTGACAGCACCCATAACTTGAGTTAATAGACAAAACTCTTTTCTCAACCTGTATTTAAATTTCAAAAGCACTGAATACAACCTCACTGAAAACTTCTGGCAGCCCCAGAAATCTTCCAACAGCAAAAAAACTCCACATCCTTTTCCCCACAAATTTTTTTATCCCCAATATCCAAAAGCCACAGAGGTGCTCAGTACTGCCAGCACCAGACGATCTTTCCACCCACACCTTCACACCAAGAGATATTTCTGCATCACTTTGAAACAGCGTAGACAAATGCTTTAATTAAAAGTCAGGTTATACATTGGGGTAGCAATTTACTCCGTGGAAAGACTGTTCAGGGATCATGCCAACAGTTTCTGCAAAACTTTAGAGAGGCTCTGTCAAGTGGACAAAAGAATGAAAAAATGAAGGAAAGCAAAAGGGAGAGAGAGAAAGAAGCAGCCCAAATCAAACTCAGCTTGTACGTCAAACAGCTTTAAAAGAATTAATATTCATGTCTCTATTTCAAACCACTGCACAGCTATAATTAACTGCTCTGCTGCTAAGTTGTCTGCTATTTCTCTCAACAGCTCCTATGATTTAAAATTAATAAAACTCAGCAAAACAAACTGAAAAGAAACATCACAGTTATTGCATAAATCGCTTCTTTCTAAGCTAAGTGCAAACCAAATTTGCTCAATACTAACACTGCACGGGTGAGGAAAATATGTTGCTCTGGTACAAATGAGCACTCCTACTGTTTGCTGTGACAGTCTCTTTTTCCTCTGCGGGGCCGTCCCAGCTGGGGCAGTCAGAGCTCACGCTCCGGGTCCTTGCTGCCGGCTCTGGAGCTGCTCTCCCTGAGCACAGCAGCACCACAGGAAACCACCACCACAAAAATCCCTCCTCTGCTTCACCCTGTGCCAGCTTCTGCACATCCCACGGGCTGACTGACCTGCATCCACCAGAGTCTGTGTGCTGGGGCAAAGAAAAGTGGAAATATTGTTAATGACGTTTATTCTCAGTCAGCCCTCTAAAGGGCACTTTATTGGGTGAGAAACTGTCCCCAAAGAATTTGAGTACCTCGGCATTTGTTTTCCTTCTGTTTAAGAGAAATCTGAATACATCTCAACAGTAGAAAACTGCAGAGGAAAATTATTTTTGAACACATTCATTTTGCCTCAAAACAGAATAATAATGAGGTCTTTAATCTCTATTTTCTAAGAATAAAAATTTTTAAATTACAAACAAAAATGTTTTGTTCTGCCAAGTGTTGAAAAGAGGGATTTTATGTAGCCTGAATGCTTCCTTTTGTTTTCTTTAGAACAAAATGTTACCATAATTGTCATGATTTGACAGAGTTTCATGTTCAATGGACTCGTATCATCCCAGCAGAAAAAACAGTTCTGAGATCTCCAGAGCAGCGCAACCTCCAAAGAGTGTTTAGAAAGACAATAGCACAAAGTAACTCCAAGGATATTAGCAGTGTTCACATGGAGGGGTGCCAGAGGAATGTCTTGAGGATATAATCTACTTCACTAAATTATCTACCACACAGAGAATATTCGTAAGATTGGTTTTGTTTAAAATTCAAGGGTTGGAGGCAGTTGTTTGTTGCTCTGTTTGTTTTATTTTTATTTTAATTTGGAGACTTTAATGGGTGCTGACAGCAAGCCCTCTCAGCAGTAAAAGAAATGTTTCTTAATATGCATAAAATCCTCCATTTGCATTCTTTCACTAATAACAAGAGGTACCACTTAGTTTAAATAGTTATAAACTCATCTTTTGTACCAAGTACATGAATTTCTTCTGGCTGGACAAATAGTGTGCCTAGTCAGACCTTCTTGGTTCATGTGTGTCTGCAGAATGGGTGTGAAATGTGACACACATAGAACAAGCAGAAGTTACTGAGCCTCATTCCTCAAAATCTGCAATATTCCTTAACAAATACCTTCAGGAGACTGATATCAATAGATGCATACATCACACTGAAGTGTGCTTTACCATCTTATTACAGAATCTGTAATTGAAAAAGACCAAAAATCATTCAAATTTTCCCCAAAATATGGTATTGTTGATTCCATAACTTGTTTTATATTATTAAATAGAATGAGAGTCTCTATAAAGGACAACAATTATCCCCAAACAAAAATGAGAAAAATAACATGACCTTACAATACAAATAATCCAGTACCTGGCAGTACATCCTACATGCCCTTGCTCAGGAAGGTGTCCTCAGTTATTCAAACTACAAAACTATCCATTAGCCAGCTTGAGATCTCCCTCACATTCCTGGAAATCATGAAACTTAAAGAAACCACTCTGATTTGATGCCAGCTCCAGGATCTGATATAAAAGCATATTCTATACTGTAGCACTATTTCCTGGCAGTTTATTGGAAAATCTACCTGAAAGTACAAATTTGCAATTCCTCAGTCCATTATTGTGTGTTCCACAAGAGTCATTAAGACAATATCTCAGATTATGTTGGTTTACTCTTTGTAACCTATCAAATTAAACAAAAGGAGATTTTAAATTGTTCTTTTACTAAAATTTGACTCAGGGATATACAGCAACTACAGAAGTATACAGTAGAAAGGAGATAATGGCTGAATCTACATGTACTGAACACGATGATGAGCTCTTTACCCCAGCTCTCCTCCCCATGCAATCGAAGGTAGAGACAGATAAATGCCCAATTGTCTCCTGAATATTTGTGTAACAGAAACTTGTCAAAATTTTCAAGTTTGTGTTCTATTTTGATACATGTAAAGACTTATTCTACAAGTGCCTGCGGCACCCCATGACTGATGAACATCTGATGAAAAGTGGCAGCAAAATAAGAATCTCTCCTGGTCCTTAACTTTCCCCATCTCAGTCTCTAGCAAACAGACCAGACTGCTTTACTTTGGAGAAGGAATAGGGTAAAAATAACACCCTGAATTTATCTAGAACTTTTCCAGCAGGGAAATCAAAGGACATTTATTATTTCATAAAAACAAGCACTTTGGAAATAAGACTACAGAGACATTATCATGGTCAAAAATGTTCCATTCCCATTGCAAGAGTCTAAAATTGTTCCAGGAAAGCAGGAACCAAATTCTTTCATTTCCCAAATATGTTTTAAGCTTTGTACAGCTGATGCAGAACAAGGACTATTACCTGATTTCCACTAATGGTCTAAGACTGTCAGCCCACAACACAACAAAATCCAAAATGCTTCTCTTTCCCTTACTTTTGAAAAACTAAAATCCTGCTGACAACACTCTACCAAATTGAAGTCTATTTTCCTGGTTTTAGATCTAAATCCTATTTATTTTTCACCCTTTTCCCAAAATGAAAGATAAAATTCATTGTAAGTGAATGTTCATTAACTTGATTTCTTGATTTTGAGGGAATAGATGGCATTAGGTTATGCTGAAAGTAAAAAAAAAAAAAAAAAAAAAAAATCAGTTGCAGAATTGCACTTTTGAAATTTATAATAAAGTACCATTGTTTCAAATTACCATTTTCTACAACTGCATGTCTTCCTTGTGTGAAACACCCCTTTGCTAAATGAAATTTTCTCAGCAGTGAAGCTGAACTCACCTGAAATAATTAATGCAGTGGGAACCCATCCTTTTTTCACTTAAAATGTTTTTTCTCAATATGCGTGCAAACACTTATACAGAAAATTTAAGCCAGCCAACACTAATCTGGCTTTTCTGTCATCTCCCACTGATGGCTTCAAAGCAGCCCATAGTGTCTAGATAAGTCATGCAATGCACTCCCAGCAAATATCACAACTGCTGCTGCTGTGGACATCATTTATTTTGAACCTAACACTCAGAGAAACTCCATTTCCTTCAAACAGCCTGACCAAAGTCAAGGATGCCTGAGCACGTATGGCAGGCTCGAGCCAAGACAACAGAGCATGCAAACAGAGATCTTCCATATCATCCCAAAGACTTCTTTTACATTCTTGCAGCCATCTACTCAAACACACCATGAAACAGTTACTGGAACACAGTATTGTTCATAATTACTTCCCTGCTTAATGCATAGCCAAATGAACTAGGGCTGTCATGGAAAGGGACTCAAATGTTAAGTCTGGCAGAGCTGGATGATCAGGATAGGAACACAGAGAAAGCACACAAAAATCCCACAGCCTCATCCTTGCAGCAGTGAAGTCCCAAATCCAGGCTTGCACCACAAACACGCTGAGAACATCCTACATGGCCCTTCCCTGAACCACAGAAAAAATGCTACAAACTTCCTGAGAAAGGACACACAGCATTCTGCTCTCACAGCCTTGCTTGGCCCCTGGCTCTGTGGCAGCACCAGTGGCACTCCCTGATGCTCACACACTGCTCATGGCCACAGGCTGGCACAGGGGTTGCCCGCTCACTTGTGCAGGCATTTCTCAAATATGAGAGACAAGATGCTGCAGGGTTGCTTTTGTTGCAAAAGGGGCCTGGCCTTCCCTACCCCACCCCCAGAAAATGAATAGCCCTTAGTGCTTCAGCAGGAGCATCAGCCCTGTTTAGGCTTGCAATACAGACTGCTCTGCTTTGTGCTCCTGGGAACTCTAAAGAGCTGCTTTCTCCATCAGACATCCTCTGGTTCCTCTGTTGTGTCTCTGCCTTTAACAAAGACTGATGTGACACACACAGTCCTCTAAAGAGCACAGCCTCACAGGTAACACTAAAACTGCTCCTTAAACCCATTTTAAAATGGGATAAATGACTCTAGACTGCAGTATTTAACATAAATTTCTAACCAAAAGAAAATATTTTAAAATTCATAAAATGAAGTTATTATATAAGGTCAAGTTGAAGAGATTTCTCTGGATGCTGTTTGGACCTTCTTTTTCCTATATCAGAGAAGCATCTCCTTTACCAACCCTGACAGTCTCCATATATACTTGCAGACGTGAAGTTTGGTTGCTGTTTTAATGCACAGCAGTTATACCTTTGGACCACTTATATTAAAACACATTGTGGCTGTTTTTCCACCCTAAAGGCAAATTACAGTATATGAATAATGAGTATTTTTTGGAAGCACAGAAATCGATTATCTTCCCCCTCCATCTGGCATGGTGCCTTTCCAGCAAGGCAGAAGTGGAATTTGAGACCTCTTTATGAATAAGCAATAATAGACTCACAAAATTGGGATGGTTTAGTAACTTCCAGAAAGGCAAATCATCTGGAGACAGAGATAGCTGAGGCTGGGTACCTCAGTTTGCACATGATTTATTACCTCCCCTGCTACAGGAGGAGAGCCCCTGTTCCCATCTCTCGCCATCTTACCTCAAGAAGAACCTGTCAGCAAAGAAAGAGCCTAGCAAGTTTTCACATTGGCCTTTGAAGTTCTTCCTTGGCTGACTGATGCTCGTCCATACATAACTGGAAGAAAAGGCTTCCATTGTGCCGCTCCTCACTCCAAGCGCATTATTCTCCAGACAAAAGCTTTCGAGTCTTAACTTTTAAACACACCTCTCTTTAGGGTGCACTGTTTCTAGCCCATAAAATCTTTTTCTGTTCATTAAAAAAACCCAACAAAATAGACAGCTTTCTCCCCCTCAGGCAATCTCTTCAGCTTGTTAGTTTTTTTTGCATTACTTTTATGCAAAGGGATACCACAGAGCAGCCAGCAACAGAACAGCCAGCTTCTCGTTCCCAGAAATACAGTATTTTTCCTCAACACTGTCTCCAATGGCTTACCCAGCCCAGCTTTAAACATGAAATACAGCTATTGTAGAAACTGCCCGGTTTTAGACGAGACCTGATGAATAATCACCCTCCTGAAAACATCTCCAACATCTGGCAACTTGCTGCTATTTGCAGGGTCTGAGCGCTGGGTCAGGCAGGGATGCAGGAGCAGGGCAGGGGGTTAAGCAATGAACATGCTCAGCACCTGCTTGCTCTCTGCCTGATTCTAATCAGTATTCTCCTCTTGTGCCCAGGAATGCTAGAATTCCTCAGTTTCCTCAGAAAAACTCAAAACTTTTTCTGCCTCAAGGAAAGGACTGGGGGGGGTGAAGAAAAAACAAAGAGAAAGACGGGAAAAAAAACCTTTCTGTTTAGGGTCTGACCAAATTTCATTAAAGACAATGCAAGTCTTGCTATTAAATTCAATAGGCCTTTTTTTCAGATTTATGAGCAATCTCACATGCTTGACACTATTAATTAGAGGAATCAGTGGTGCTAAGAAAGAAGAAAAACACGCAAAACCAAACCTAGAAATTTACTGTTTAAGGAATAGGCTGTAACAATGTAATTTTCCTTGCAATTTTAGAAATCAGTAAAAAACATTTGTTTCACCAACTCTGGAAATCAAATCTTGCATTACTGCAAGTTGTACTACAGTTTTAAATCTAAAAACTTTTCTTTTTTTAAGACCTGTTGACAAGTTTAAGCCAGTCTATCAATTACAACTGGTTCTCCAGTTTTTTGGCTCATAACTTTATGTCCATGCTGGACTATTTCTCTTTGTCAAGAAGAACACTTATAAAATAAATTACAGATTTCTTTTAATAAAAGTTTAAAATCAAACCAAAGTAGTTCATCTCTGGTCAGCCTGTATAACACAAAATCCTACCACTGAGAAATGCATTCTCTTGCATAAGGATGGAAAGCTACAGTTTTGAACCATAAATACTGGCAATGTACAACAAAGGAATATTTAAAGCATTATTTTTGTCTCCTTTTTCTACTCAGTATATGTTTCTGTTTTAACAAGTACAATAGTAAAAAATAAATATAATTTTAAAAGCGGAAAAAAAAATTTTAACAGTTATCCAGAAAATGCACATTTTTAGTGATTGCAAGAGCAATTGCAGAAGAGAAACCAGTGCAAGACCTGGTGCCCAGTCACAACCACATAAATTTCAAGCATTGAATACTTTCTTAGAACCAATGATTATTTGTATATATTATTGAAAAAAATTTTCACACCACATATTTAAGAGAATTGCAGGGTATTCATGGGAGACTCAGCAAAACCAGCAAAAATATGAATCAATTACTGCTCTACTCTAGTAAATACACGGTGGCTCAGAGTGTCAGTGTAAATTGAGCTAACACCTCTAGATTCACAGACTTAATCCCAGACCACACCAGCTACTGATCTGCTTTAGTTTTAAAAAATAGTAATAAAACTACTAAAAATCAAGGTGCAGAGTTTTTACCATTTCACCAAAGCACCCTGCTGCTCTGTGCCAGGGCTTGCTGCATCTGGTGAGTTGAGTGGTCCATACCATGGGCCACTGGACCAGAGGGTACCCACTGACCCCTGTACAATCAACCCCTGGTGTCTCCAGCTCTGCACACCCAAAATTTGAAAGCCCGACTACTCTTCTCAAGGACAGGCTGCAATCCTATCTAGCCACAAACATTCGTTCTAAAGTACCATTACATCTCGATTTGCAGTTTCAGCAGATGAATGATGACAGCTGAACCTATGGAACATTTTTGATTCCTGGACACCAGACATTTGGAAATACCATTGAGGGAGGGAAAAATATCATTGGTCCCATTTCTTAAAAAAAAAAAAAAAAAGGCAAACCAAAACACAAAAAATCCCACAGAAAGAAAAAAACACCACAGATACAATGAGAAAAGTTAACCACAGAGAAGCAGCAGAGTTCAGTAACTGGGAAGGAGGAGCAAGCAGTCCTATCTCAGTTGGCTCCAGGCACAAGCAATGCAGAAAGTCACTGTAAGAATCACAGAGCAAATTGTATCACCTCCAACCAGTTCCCCCTCAAACCAAGGCAAACTCTTCCAGCACCAATTTTGCCATAACCACTTTTTTCCTTGTTTGTTTGTATAGGAGTATCACATAAAAACATATTGGTCACCAGGATCACTCCTTCCTACTCCAAAGGGGTATTAAAAAAAAAAATAATCCCTTAGCCCAATTCAGACACAGAACCACACTCACCACAGCCCCGTCAGAAGAAAGTTAAAGCTATGGAAAGACCCTGGGCAGCCCCTTTTCCACAGCAGCAAACCAGCACCGGCTGTGCAAGGGTGGGAGAAAGCCCTTCAGCCCAAATCACTGGGGCCTGAGGCATCCACTGCAACAGCTGAATGTCGCCAAGAGTAAAGCACCACCTACAGAGCACTGTGGGTGTGACCCCCCCTGGCTCCACCTTGGAAGCACAACACTGCTGTGGAAGCTTTAAACCTCACAATAAATATAAGGAAATCACTTGCAAGCCTCACAGAGGAAAAGGGCAGAGTGAGGAACTTACTGGGTTGGAAGCAGGGTAGCCCCAGCTCCCACCTGGGCTGGGAGCCAGCCCTGCACCCAGCCCTGAATTGCAAGGACTCTGCTCAGTGCTTCAAGCCTGCACTAACAGAAGCACAATGGGTCTTTCAGCCAGAGGATCCGGCCCTGAAAAGGGGCCCGAGGCACCCTAAGGGCACGGCACTCACAGAAACTCCGAGGCTAGAACAGGAGGAGCACGCAGAAGTGCATCCCGAGGGGTTCCCCCTTTGCCTTCCCGGGAAAGGCACAGTTCCACAGGCCCTCCCTATGCCAGCCACAGCCAAGCTCCAGGCACCAGCTGGCCTATTTCTTTAGTAGAGTAGCCACTTTTCTGCATGGTAGCACTCAAGAATAGGAACAGGTGAGTCTCTCCTACACTTTTTGATCACCTGGAGGATCTTATTTTCCCCCTCATAACACTTTTCTAGGGCGTTCTATTTTTTATTTGTAACTATCATTACCAGGATTCTAGCTATAGTGAGGATTTTTTTAATATTCACTTTAAATTTCTGTCTCTGATTTACTCTTCTAGGGCTGATGAGCCTGTTTCTGATGTCAAATTAACAGAAATATTTATGTCATCAGTCATCACTCCATCTTTTTGACTGCCAATACAGGAGAAGCACCGTAACGTTGAATTCTGATTTAAGTTCTTCCTTGGCCAAGAGACCTCTTACAGCCTGGGGACAAACCCTCTTTACACCCGTCATATTATAAGGTTTGACAACCATTCAAATTACATGGTGTCCTTCCAAAAATTCCATTGGCTATGTTGATTCGGACCGAAGTCTGAGGACAGGAATGTTGTATATGGGGACAGAGTGTACCTCCCCTCCTGATACCCTTCAGCCAGGGAGGAGCCAGAAATCAGAGGGACAAGCAGCACTGCCTCCCCCCCTGCCACAACTGATGGAGTAGATTGGTTACAGAGCTCCTTACAGCAGAGGGCTGGGGGGGGGGGGGGTTTGCTTTTATTTTATTTTTGCTTTTTTTTTATTTTATTTTTTGCTAAATCCTATGTTAGAAAAATTAAGTGCCATTGTCTAAAGCAGCTTTTTTTTTAATTTGCTCTGCTTGCAGCATTTTAACTACGCTTACTGGCTGCGTCAGGTCTCTTCTTCACCAGCAAAAGTAGATGTTTAGCACTATAAGGTCTTTCTAAGTCTGAGAAAGTGAAGGTGTTCCCTCAAACCTGGAACATGATTAAACTTTCATGTAGGGCCAAATTCAATGCTAAGTAACCTGCACAGCCCTGTTGAGAGCACTGGACTGTTCTGATATAAATGCCAATATAATTTGGTCTCAAGAAACTTTTAAAACACAGAGACGGAAATAACAAAAAAGATTAAAAATATGTCTGCTGAATGCAGCCATTTTGCATTTTCACCAGGACGTGTGAGCATCCTGAGACCCTGCAATGCTTCTGGCTGCTTCAGTCCCTGCCCCAGAGCACACAACATGCAGCTCACGCCAGTCTCAGTGTTGTTCAGAAGAGGTGGACAAGCAGTTAGTTTTAAGGGATTTTCAAAAGACAACACCGTATTTGTTGGAAAACAAGTTGTGGGTACTAAAGCAATAGGGGTTTGTGTGGTTTTCTATGTAGCTGCCAAATATTTGAGCATTTTTGCTTGAGCCTGTTGATTTAAAAGAGAGCAGGTCAAATCAACTGTGCTGAAGCAGGGATGAACCCACAGGGCTTTTTCCTAACTGTGACATCTATTGTATAATCTTCTAAATAGATTCCTGAATGTTTTCTTCTATTATTTTCCAGTTCCACAGACAAAGAGCACAGTGAAGTCATATACCATAGAGGGAATAGCCACCACATGCAGCAAGGGACGTACACACAGCGCCTTTCTCTGCACCACATATGTTATAATTCTACAGAAAAAATTGTGTAGATCTCCATCTATAACTTCACACCATAAAGATTTGATGACTGCTCACTTAAACCAGCACTCCTTAGCTAGTAGTTGTTTGGAAGTATCTCCACTTTTATGTAAATACTGATAATTTAATTCAGAGTTCACTCAAACAACAGCATCAGTTCACCATCTGCAGTGGAGTTACTGGATTTATCTCTTGGTAAATGGAATTCCAGATATATTTTTTTTCAAAATCTGTAATTTCAGGATTTCATTGTGAAGGAGTGTATTTCACTTCCTTTTTTTTTTTTTAAGCTGAATAATTTCCACTTCCTTTTTCTTCCTTTAAAACACCTTTCTTCTGAAAAGAACTTATTTTGCTATTCATGAAACCAGCTGAGTGAGTCCTGACTTCCAGCTAGTTCTGTGCAAGTTTTTTTCTCACTACTCAGCCGGACAGGAGGGGCTGGGTAGGTGTCAGAGTATTTACTGGGGCACAGATCCCCCCACCTCACGCTCTGACTCTTCAGCGCTTCACACCAGATCAAACAGCCAGCCCTTAGGTCAAAATTAAAAGGAAGTCCTGACACACCATCTTCAGTAAAAACGGATTTTCTGTGGAAGCATTCCCTGCCATTCTCCTAGCCTGGTTTCTATAAAGCCTGTCTTTACTCATCTCCATCCTCCCTGGGACATTTAAAAACAGATATAGAAAACAGCTTTAAGTACAGTTTGGTTATGCTGGGTATGGTTGGTGCTACTGCTTCGCAGGGGGTAGATGGGTTACATTTTTAACAACGTGCAGAGTAATTTTGCCAAAAGAGCTGTGGTTGCTTTTGCTTTTCTGGGCTAGTACATGGAAGAGATTCTGATTATATTGGCATGAACAGTCCTGCTCATTTAAGTAAGGTGAATAAGATTTGACAGGGGCTGAATAAGCTGTCTGCTTGCAGAATTGTCAGCCACAGACAGTTAATTCCTCATACTATTCAAACCACAGCGATCTATGTGACAATATATCTGATAAAGAAATTACTACAAAGTCATTTTTAGATCAGACATCCAACATGAGGCATATCATAGATATAAAAATCCTTAAGACTGGTCCTTATACGGGCTTGTGCATGATACAAACATTGATCATGTTTGGCAGAAAGTCTAAAACCGGGAAAATATCTGTTAAAAAAATCAAGGTAGCATGGTTATTGCTGTGCTCACCACAGCTCTCTATGGAAACAAAAGTAGTTCATGGACTTTGAGGAAATTTGTATCTAAAATGCTTTCAAAGACTGTTAGCTCTTACTCTGGGACAAAATGTCTCTTAAAGGAGCTGAGTACTTGCAAAGCATGCACAGACTGGTATTTTAATCAGCAATAACCAGACAGAATGGGAGTCAGGTATGTTTAAGAAAGAGAATGAGAAAATTATGATTAAAAATTTTTGTCTCATCCTTTACTCTGGTATTTTTCACAACAGCAGAGGAGACCCATGCACCCACCCACCTAAAAATCGATGCAACACCAGGAGAGGCTTTCTGGTTTCACCAGGCTTCTTACTACTGCTTGTGAAACTAAATTTCTGTGTCTGGTGGATGCAGTGGGACCTGGATCTAACACTCCCATACCTCAAAATTCAGATGAAAACTCGTATCATAATGACAATAAAACACATCCAGATTGCACAGACTCTTCCGCTGGGAATGTGGTGGGATACATTTTACTATCTCTGAAATAAATATAGCTTTCTGCCATGCAATGGGGAACTGATTGTTCTCAAGGGCTCTTGCTTGTTTTTCTGTACAGCCTCATCGATCCAACTTCCCTTTTTTTGGGATTAGGGACAGCACAACTATCCTAGCTGAGGCAAGCAGGGTCCATAAAATCCAAACCGAAGAAAACAACCAAACAAATGTTGCAAGCTTGTTTGAGTCCCCTATATTCTGAGAGGCCAGTCTGGAGAATGGGCTGGCTTCTCAAGCTCCCTTTCTTTTATTGGCAGCCCCGGACTATTTATCTCCTGTGTGATTTGGTATACAAAGACAACTTTTTTTTTTTCCCTTTAGGCTACACTCATCAAAAAGATTACATGCAACAAAATCAGTTTTAGTAAAATTCAGTTCAATACATTGTATTTTACCAGCTACAATAGTAACATTTCAATGCACTGTATACCAAAAATAAAGTGATTACAACAAAATCAAATCCAGTAATGCTAAAGAAAAAAAAAACCAAAAAAACACAAAACTGTAAGAGCATACAGTGTATACATTCAACAGACCATGCAAAATAAGGATTCCATTCAAATTTCACATCTCATTAAAGACAATTTGGCCATTAATCCATACGGGTTTAGGAGCAAAGAAGGATTTTCCAAGACAGATAAACTGAAATGATCCTCCTTTGATCTCCGAGGTTAAGAATCAGCAACAATGGAAGATGAACAACAAGGGGCAGAACCACTGGCCTTTTTATGTGCCACAATGGCATCAGCAAACAACTACTTAATCAATATTTGGCCAGAGACACTGAAAACTTTCTTTTCAAATTTTAATTCCTAGTTGTAAAACAACTGTAGAGCAACCAGCAAGATAAGACACTAAACTGACTACTTAATTGCCTTTTACTGTCTTACTAGTTATATATGCGCATTCTTAATAGTTCGTGAATCTTTATTTACTAGATGAATAAACGACCTGTCAACAATTACATCAAACTCCCCTAACTAAGTAATCTCAGCACATGACACACTTTAACTCTAATGTGTCCTCAGTGAATTTTAATTTCATTACGCTTCACTTTTTTTCTAGGCAGAGTGATTTAAACTGAATTAGTTTAACAGCATGGGGCAGGAGTACTCCAGGGCAAGTAAAGTAAAATGCCTCACTCACTACTACACTAAACAAGGTCTTGTGGTGAATTACATTACTGTACATCACTTTTATTAGCCAGAGAGCTCAGCGTTCAGGGACCACTTAGAAGTATCCTGCATTTTTATTTCTATATTTTGTTCTTTCTCTAGTCACATGTTTACTACATAGGATTTAAAGTGACATTTGCACGGAGAAATTCACATTGACTGGCTTGCTCTGATTTATTGCTTTGTGTTTCACTCAATTTCTTCTTAAATTAACCAGAGAGCACTTTGTAGTTCTGCTTCATTTCCCAATGCAGTTTTATTACACAGCTCTGGGGGCTCATGATAATTTATCACTATCAGTTTTATTGGCTTCCCTCTCCTAAACCCTGTTCCGACCCTTATCAATAAGTAAACCCAAACCATATTAAACGTTCCCCAAATATATATTAGATAAAAGTATTGTCTTTGTATGATATAACAGAAAATCACTATTCAAAATGAGACATGGGAAATTTGTTTTAAGAATTTTATCGGTATTGGCTTTTACTTACCACATTAATTGCTAATTAGCTTTTTTATCTAATTAAAACCTCTGTCTGTCTTCTGATTCCACTGCTACCTCTGTGTAAACTGAGACACAAAGCTCCTTGCCCTCAGTGAGAGTTTTGCCAGAGTTTCACTCGGGCTTAAAGTCCCACTCTTGTGTAGTGGGTACCTTTTACTAACAGAATAGAACAATTTTGGGCCCCATTCCTGCCTGCCCCAGCCCACGTGAGCAACGTTGCACACATGAATGGGCCCTTTGAGTGGGACTCCTCGGGACACTTCGCCGTTGCCTGCATCTGGAGGTCTGGTGCCCAGTCGAGTAAACCACTCTTTTATCCTAAACCTGAGGGCTTCCCCCAGAGCTGCAGCTCCTCAGCACACTACAGAGCTGGTTCCAAAAAAACCTGATGTCTATTTTGGTAAATTCCTACTGACATCACAGATTCTGCAATCATAGGAGAATCTGGAAAGCCAAATACATCACATTCTCAGAGGAAGTCCTAGCCACACCGAAATCAACCAACAGTTTCTTGCCTTTCCGGAATGACACCCTCTAAGTCTAACAGTGAAGATTTTCAAAGCATCCAAATAAGGTGCTAACTTGGGTACAAATTCAAGTTAATCGACTGCTGTGTGTGAAGCAATCCCGACATTAGCTAAAAAACATTCAACTTTGTTCTAGATATATGCAATTAGAAAACTGGAAAGAATGCCCGCAGCAATTCTTCTTGAACAGGCGCTGACTCTTAAGTTGAAGAAAGCGTCCCTGAGATGGCAAAACATTCAAAGCCATTAATAAAATCATGATTTCAAGCCAAGGATATGATGTGTATATATATTACTTCAGAGAGTCGCTGCTAGATCAACACCCTTTCTTCCCACAGCTGGAAATATTACTGGCGCTTTTGTCAGACGATTAGTCTGACAATTAGCACTCTCCTCGAAATCCCCCACTTCAAGACAGGACGGAATGGGCTGCCCCAGCAGCTCTGGAAGAGCAAACTCCACTTTGAAGTCACCCTAAAGTCAAACATTTAGCACCTTTCTAAAAATGCTTAGCATGCTGGGACATCACACTCACCCTTCATGGTGAGGTCATTATTCATTGCTGAGGTCATCAGTTGTCGTTATTATCTCAGAATAATAATTTGGAAGCAGAAGCCTGGCCCAGAGGCCCTCAGTGACGATGGGTCAGGCAGAAGAAACAAAGTTGTCCTGGGTTTGCATGGAATCACCTGCATCAATTTGCACCTGTGCAACACCTGGCTTTCCTACCCCAGCCTGGACTCTCACTATTCAGATATGAGGAAAAAGAAGAGGGAAAAGACAGACAGAAAATATTAGTTGGCACTGGCTCCCTTGAGCTAAATTCTGGACTCACTGGGGAGTTTTTCTTAATTAAGTACTATTTTCTTGTCAGCTCTGAGAGCCTCAGAAACTACACTTGTTCAACTGACACGAGTTGATTTCTCAGCCCTGCTAGTGACCAAATACATAGAGTACTGCATGAAATTTCAGGCTGGAGGAGATAACTGTCTGCAGCCACAGCCATCACATCTCACTCAATATGTGAATCTTTACCATGAACACTGAGCAGAGGAACAAACTGTGCTTCTTAACCCACAACAGCATTTCACACAGCACCTAAGTCCTCCTACCACAGGAGCAAAACCAGGACGACCCCTGCAACCAAAAATATAACTCAGCATCTGACTCATCCCATGCTCCAGCCACTAATCCAACAGTCTACTATGTAGAAATGAATGACTCAAATTGATATCTGGTGCCTCCATGTTAATCTTCTCCCTTAATAAAGTGTCTTTATTAGTTTAGCAATCTAAAAATAACTGGCTGCATGATACTGACCAATGTTAATCAAAACATCTGCCAGCCCATCTAGCTCAAGCTACCCTTTAGATCATGTGCCACCACTTCAAAGCCTCCTGCATCAAGTCAGTAATTGTAACATTGCATATAAATATTTAAGCTAGGGGCTGGTAGTCGCGTGGCCCATTTACAGTCAGCATCTGTCCTCTAATTCCATTACAGTACAAAGCAAAAATGTTTCCCAAAACTCACAAACAGGAAAAGCATCACACAGCTAGAGAGGCAGCAGCAGCTTGAACTTTGGAGCCGCTGAGCAGAGCTTTTGTGCTAAGGTCCTTTTTTTTCCTACCCCTTCAAACTCCCCACATACACACACACTAAACTAGGGGTGGTGCCGAAATTGTATTAATGTGAGCCTCAGGCACACAGAAAAAAAAGAAAAGAGGAAGGGGAGGGAAAGGGGGAAGGGTTTGGTGCAAGATGAAAGTAAGAAGAAAATAAAGGAGGCAATTTAGTCTGCTGTAGCCTGAATTGCTCTCAGTACAGCCAAGGGTAGAGGCTTGGGATGAGTAGGGCCCTTTTTGGACGGGTGCGCATGACTGGGGGAGGATCCGCCGGGACAGGGCCCGGGGGCCAATTCCGCTGGCTGGGAACAGAGGCCCCCTTTGAGGCCCGGCCCCAGCCACAGCCCCCGCCCAGCCCGCTCGCAGCAGGCCCGGGGACCAGCTCTGCCCCATGGTTGCAGTGCTGAAAGCCACTGGTTCCTGCCAGAAAACAACAGCTATTTTATGAAGGGGGAGTTATCAGATTAGTCAGCAAACCATGCTGCACATAACTCCCACCAAAGGTACAAGCAATTCCCTCTTCTGTAGTGGCTATGCTAAAAATAAGCCCTGATGTGCCACATAAGGGCACCAAACTTTCTCGTGTTCTTTATTTGTGGTTTGTGCCTTTAAGAAAAAATTATAATTCATGCAGAAATACAGATATGCTGTTATAGAGCTGTCAGCCTCCTGATACACACTCTGACAATCAAGTTTTCTTTAAACATATACCCAGAACCAGAGCTGAGGGTGACACTGGCAGAAACACTGAAACACAGCACGTACAGGGCTGCACGTGTGGTACAGGGCCGCACGTGTGGCATCTGTAAACAGTGTGAGAATCATGTGTAGGTGTCCAAAAAGAGAGGCTGAAATCACACCAGACAGAATCACACCAGGCATACAAGAGTTTACGTACACCCATATATATGGTGGGAGAGATCCCAATGATACACAGTTTCTATCACATATTTTTTAAAAATATCATGTTTCCAATCTCTCTAATCCCCCTCTGCTGTAAATACTCCCTAAATATTGATTTAGATACCATTAAAATGACAACTCTTGTCCTTGGAAAAAATGCCAGTCCTTGATCCGCCCAAAGGCCCATGGCAAGGAGGGGATTTCAGGCAGCGCCAGCAAATGTCCAGCACTAATGTGTGCTCCCAAGCAGAAAAGCCATACTCTGCTCCATGATCAGCTTCAGAAGTCACTTTCTGACCTATCCCACAGCCTTCCCTGGCACCCACACTCCAGGATGGCTCAAGCCCCTAAGAACAAACCTAGAAAAACTTCTCATATTGCACAAAACCAGGCACTTTTTTCCCCTCTGTACCACACAGCACTCAGCGCTGAGATAGCACCCGAGGGTTTTGCTGCACAGAGCATGGATACCCTTTGCACATTTCGCAAGCAACCCGAGTGTCAGAAAGGGCATCTGAGATGCCCTGCCAGCAGGCACCCTCGGCCACACCAGGCCTTGTAGCCAAGCCAGTGGGTGCTGGCAAATATGATCCTGCAGCATCCAAATCCTCAGGAGCTCTGCCAGTTATTTTAGTAACAGAACAGGATTGTTTTTAGAGATAGAGTGAAATCAAAGCTCCTCAGCTGGCAATGGGAGTTGAAGCAGAATTTTTTTCATTGGTCAGACACAGAAAGTAGTGGTGGGCCTTTTGTAATGGTCTCACTGGTGTGCTGTCCCTATAGCATCACGCTCCACGCAGGGCACGGGTACAGCAGCAAATGTTCTCTGGAGCAGCAGCATGCTCGCACTGCAGCATCCCAGCCACTCCAGTAATGAGATTAAGCAACACCTTGCTAGTCAGGGAGGGGAGCATTCGTTGCTATGGGGAAGAGCACACTTGCCCTCACACTGCAAAGCCTTCCCAGCCACTGCCACAGAGCAGACGGGATTACCAAAGCTGCTGTTTCCACAGAACTGTCCGGTCACATTCATGCAGCAAAACCTGCAGCATGCCCAGGAGAGGACTACACTACCCCATGTAATCAAGGGGAAAATTGCTACCAATTGAACTTAAAACAAAGTTAGACACTCACATCCGCAGAAAGTGAAAGAGCGGGTACATCGGGAGGTGGAATACAGCCTTCTCTTACAACTGCTCAGAGGCACAAGTGAGCCCCTCTTGCAGCAAGGCATCACCAGCCCCAGTGGTTTTCCTGCAAGAGTTTTGGGGCTTCCCTGGGCTGGTGGAAGGCAGCCATCCACCCAGACACTGGTTTATAATAAACCAGGCGCCCCAATTTAAAGGGCAGACAGTCAAGGAACAGAAAATGGTTTCAAAGAGAAAGATGGGTTATATTGATAACAGTATTTTTTAATCTTGCTGTCTCTATTAACCACTCTTTGTTCCATAAAGCAGTAATATTATCAAGGCTTACTATCTTCTGTTTCTTATTGCTGTCAAGAAATTCAAGAAGGCAGCAAAACTAGTTATTTAACAACTAGGGCACTGAATTTAACTATTTTTCTCTTGGTGCACATCCCTCTGTCAAAGGAGATGCTAGAGGAAACTCTGGACCCATCATATGGGGGGCAACTTGACCAGGCAATCAAACTGTGCCTTCTGGCCTTAAAATCTCTAATTTTGTTAACATCTTTTGTGTGTCTGTATGACACACCTCCTTGCAAACACAATCATACAGAAGATGAGGCTTCCCCGAAAGTTTTAATAACAGTTGAAAATTAAGTTTTAGGAGAGTTTAGGGGTTTGTTCCAACAAAACAAGGACATGTCCTACTGCCAAAGAATTGTTTCTGTTGTCCTTGCACAGCACCAGCATCCCTTGATACCTAGGAACGCTATAAACATTTTCTCTCTAAAAACAGCTATTTTTTTCCACGATGGAGAGTCTATAAAACTGCATGGAGCATCAGCTATTAGGGGCTCATTGAATAATTCATCCCTCATTGCAAGCCCATAATGTCTTTTCTCAGCCTTTTGTGGGGCTGTTTTCTCTTCTTTTCTCCTTGAATTATAAAAAGGTTGCCTTCTTTTGTTCACATCAAGCTGCTGCTAGCTGAAGCTTTGTCTGTGCAAAGCCAAAGTGTGAGTTTCAATGGACTCCCCCCTCTTTGTTTTGCAAGTTCATCTCCAAGTGTAGATTGTGTATAGAAGGCCTTCTTTGTAAAAGCTGGAAAAGTTGTACAAATGTTTGACCAGCTCATTTGGTACTTTTGTCTCGCCTTCTCCAGTGCCTGTGCATGTGCTGGGCAGCGACTTCCACACACAGGCGGCCGGGCCAGGCCCTCGCCTGCCCCTGCACCCTGGCCCGGCCGGGAGCCAGGCACGGCTTCAGCGGGAGCAGCAGCTGTCCCCCCGCAGCAGCCCTTCACCTCCGCCTTGTTCAGGTTGCAACCTCCTCGCAGTGCGGGGCCTAACAACAACACATGCTCTTCCCAGCAGTTTTAAGAGGAGAAAAACCAAAACATGCGTCTCCCTGCGCTGTTCAGACTGCAGGGACTCGAGGCTCTGCAGCCTTTTGCTACTACTGCCCCTTCTATGCAGCTGCAGCCTTTCACTGGTCTTGGGAAAGGAGCCCCTGCACGGCTGTGGTGAGGGGCTCTGTGGTGGCTCCCACCCTCCCTGCTCCCTGGTTATTGAAAGCCAAACCAGCAGCTCCCATCTTTGTTCCACCCGCTGCACCATTCCTGCACGCTGCAGGGTCCTTCCGGTGGGGGAATGGGAAGGGATGGGATGTGGCAGCCAGGCTGTCAGGGCTTACTCCTTGCCCTACACCTCCCGCTGCGTTGGCCCCAGGACAACCTTCTGGGGACGGGGAGTGATAGCCACCAGCACCCGAGAGTGGCACTGGCCTGTTGCAGGGCTCCACAGAGAGCAGGGGCAAACGGGACTTTACCTCTTTCACTGAGGATGCCGTCAATGCTGTGCTTGGCCTTCTTGTCTCCTTCCTCCACCTCTCTTCTTTCCAGCTCAGCCTCCTCTTCCTCGCCTTTCCCAAACTTGCTCCGCAGGATGCGGCTGATGGAGCTCACTTCAGGGGGGGAGTGCAGAGCTGTGACCGGCTAGTCCCCAGCAGCCCCCCGCGGCTCTCGNCGGGGAGCCGAGCCCCCCACCAGTGCCGCTGGCCAGTGTCCCTCGGCCACTGCCAGTCGGGGCTTAGGGACGGCAACCGTCCACTCCCGTCCCCGCAGGGTTTCACGGGGCACCGTCCCGCACCCGACTCCAGCACGGGCACAGCGGTTCCCGAGAATCTTTCTTTGCCCCGAGCCCGCGTTGCGGGTGCTAAAGACCCTCGGACTCCTCACAAATCCTGCTCTGGCTCCGTGTGCCTCCCTCTCTATCCCGCCGGCACAGGGAGCTGCTCCCTGTCTCTTGGTCCCCAGCTCTGGGTCTCCGGCACGCCGAGCCCTCCTGCGGCAGCAGCCCGGAGGGGACGGTGGGGAAGCGTCGGGAGGAGGAGGGGAGGGGGATGCAGTTGCGATTTAATTGAAAACACCCCGCCGAGGGCAGGAATTCTCCCGGGACGCGCCAGAGGCTCCGTAGGCTAACGCCAGCCGCTCCCTGGGCACCGGTCCGGCCCGGGGCTCCGATCCCGAGGGGACAGGGCTCACCCAGGTACCGCACTGCCCTCCCCGGGCCGTCCACGACCCTCCGGGACCCTCCGAATCCCCCGCTCCGTACCTGACGGCACCGAGTTGCGGTCACACACCCCGTCCTTCAGCAGCTTGTCCCGGATCTCCCAGCTGAACATGCCCGCGTTTTCCCGCTTGTATTCCTCGATTTTCTTCTCAACATCCGGCGTCGTCACCTGCTTCAGTAAAGACAAGGCGAGCGGGCACAGTCTGTAGGGCCGGGGGAGTCGGGGCTGCCGCCGCCAGAGCCCCGGGGCGCTGGGAGCCGCCCGCGCCGTCGGCAGCGAGAGCCGACACCGGCCCCGCTAGAAACGCCGATACAAAACACCCGAGCGCGGGCAGGGTAAAGTAAGAGGGGACACAGAAGGTAACAACGAGCCGCAAAAGAAGAGCACACTCCGCGTTAAACGAAACGTCCCAGAAAATCCTCCAGGGTTACCGGGAAGGTGGGACAGATCTCGGCATGGAAAACCCCGAATCAGGCAGCACCGGGTGCCGTGCGGCCGAGAAAATACCAGGTCTCGACCAGCGGAGGACTCCGGGCAATGAAGCTCCAGGTCAGTAAAGTTTTGGCTGAACAAAGTTTGCAGCTCCGAACAAAAACCAGCGTAATAAAAACGCGGAGAGGTTCGAGTACCGGCAATTTTTTTTTTCGATAGACTCGTGAATTTAAAATAAATCTAAAAATCAAACAAAAAGAACGATCTCCCAGCTGGCAATAGCCCTACGTTTGAGTAGCACGCTTATAAAAAATTACCCCTACTTCTAACACAGAAAGGAAAAGTTCGGGCATCGCTTCGCTACTTTAGAAGAATCAGGGGTGGGGGGGAGAATCTAGCAACAGCTTCCAATAAAAACTCAAGCCTTTACTTGGCTTTAGTGGGAAAGAAAAGCTGTAGAAGGAGAAGCCTAATCTTGGGGGGGAAATATCGTCTCCATTATTGTTAGCGCAAACTTTTCGGTGGCGTAGCTATAAATACACCCAGCTCTAGAGCAGAGAGAAAAAGTAAACAGAGCAGGAGAAGGAGCAGGAAAGAGACAGAGAGAAATACAGGTCCAGGTAATTTTTTTTTTCCGCTTTCAACGAAAGCGTGGAGGGCCCGATCCAGCCGTGCTGGGCCAGCTCCAGCACCGGACCGACCGCGTCCCGGTCTGTCCTGCAGCCCTAAGCCCGCCCGCGCTCCTGCGGGAAAAATGAGCGTGGGGCACGCGGTGCTCTGGGAAGCCAAGCGCTAAAAAACCCACATTTTTCACCCTATTTTCGTTTGAGATGTTTTTTTAAAATAGCATTTCCTTAATTAAAAATGTATTATTGCCAAGAACTCTAACGATATTTTCTAAAACCTCGGGAAGTTTTGAGAGCAACAGGCGGGGACACAGCGGGTATGCTCTGCTCTATGAGTGTCTGCACCCACCCCCGGCTTCGCACGGTCCCCCCGTCCCGACTGTAAACCCCGATGCCGACCAGCCTGGGCCGTGTCCCGGTCAGAACTCGCTCCCCGCCACCGCGACCGAGGTTTGCCCTATTCGCGGCGGGCGGGAGGAGCTCACCTTGGGCTTGCTGCCGCCGATGGCCCCCGGCCGGATGGAGCCCGTCTCCTGGTACCTGCAGAGAATTTTGGAGACGCAGCCGTGGGACACTCGCAGCTGGCGGGAAATGACACAGGGCCTTATGCCATGGTGGGCCATCTCCACTATCTTGTGCCGGATATGGTTGGGTAAAGGCCTGCCATTGATAAACACTCCTCCGAGCTGATTGACTCTGCCCTGGCCTAGAGGGGTAGAGACTAGAAAAGGAGGGAAGGGAGGCAGGGGGGTAAATGGCGTTAACGTCTCCTTCGGATCCTGCTGCGTCTTTTTTGTTGTTGTTGTTGTTGTTACTGGTTTTTTTTGTCGTTGCTTTTCTATAAGGCAACTCATCCCCGCCCGCCCCCCGCGCCCGGGGCCCGCAGCTCCCGCGGAGACCCCGCCGCCGGCTCGGCGGGCCGGGGGGGGGGGCGGCCGTGGGGGTCACCTGTTGCACTCAGCCGGAGCCGGCTTTCAGAGCCCGCCTGACTCCGGCGGGGAAGGGGGAAGCGGTGCGGAAAGGCCGCAGTGTCCCCGGCGGGGCCCGGCCCCGGCTCGGGAGCCGCCCGTCTTCGCTCGGGCAGGGCCTGATAGTCCCCGGCTCTGCGGGGCCCTCGCACCGCCGCTACCTTGGTTAAGAGCGGCCACTCAGTGCCGACCCACGGCTAAACTTGCTCTCGATTCGCATTGCTTTTATTCGAGTTTATTTTTTTCCCTAACTTTTTCCCGAACTTTGGGCTCCCCAAATTCCCACCCTTCACTCCTCTAAGAGAACCGGGCCCGGCTGCGCTGCCGACCTCCCGGTCGGTTCCTCCCGCTGCCGGGACGGGCCGCCCGCAGGGTGCGAGGCCGGAGCCTCTGGCTGCAGCGGTCCGAGCCGTGCCAGTCCTGGGACAAGTCCTGCTCTGACAGCCCGTGGCGGCTGTCCTGCAGTCCGCCGTGCGCCAGTTGTGGCGGGCCGGGAGACCCGCTTTGTTCCGGCGTCCCGGCACGGAATGATTATCCCTTTCCCGACCGGGAGCAGCACGGGCGCGGCCTTACCTTCCAGCGGGAACCCGCTGCGGGGATAGTTCTGCCCGGCCCCGGGGCGCATCATCCTGGGGACAGCTCCGGCCAGAGTTGTCATCGCGGCGGCGGCGGCCGGCAGGGTTATATCCAGGTGAGGGCTGATCTAGGGGAGACCCGTGCTGTCAGCGGGCCCCGCCGAATCAGGAGCGGTCCCGGAGGGGGTGGGGGATGCCGCCGAGGGGCGGGGAGGAGGCAGCTCCGCCGCTGCCCCTTTGTCAGTGACCCGCGCTGCCCCGCACCGGGAGGGCAGGGGCCGGGCCGGAG
>VXBU01013524.1:1441234-1457262 GCA_013400315.1 Bombycilla garrulus
GCTGGCTCGCCGGCGGCAGCCGCCTCGCAGCACGACCCGGCGGGGCTCGGTGCTCTCCCGCAGTCACTCCGCCCTGCAGCGCTGCGGGGAACACGCCTGGGTGCCGGACAGCCTATTAATCCTGGAGTGCGTTTTTTTAAAGCGTTCTGTTGATTTTGACAGTTGACGAGGATTCCCCGCATTCTGTATGCTTTGGGACCAGCAGTTACAATCACATGACACTCGTTAGGCACGAACACGGCAGATGAAGGGTTAATATGGGAAGGCAGGGTGACATCCCTTTCATACACCGCAGCTCACAGGCTAACTGGTATTTTACTACTTTTCGGGAAGAACATTTTGTGCACTGTGAATTCTCGTTCATTGTGCACACTGAAAAGTCAGAGGTATTTTATTCCGGAAGCTGGAGGCAGAAGGAGCTGCTGCTATTGTAATTTACATCCTGACATCGCTATACGATTGAGAGCTTTTTTCCAGTTTAATGAAAAACCGTCCAGTGAGATGTCCATAGCTGGTAATGTCATATGTTAAACAACCTGATAGATTTCACTGCATCAGAGTCTGCACTGTCTCATCAGGGAACTGTCTGGAGAAACTCTTTTATCTTCAGGTGTAGCAGAGACCCTAACAGTGATGATTTCTCTGGGTAGATCTGAGGCAAGCTCTAGGCAAGCAAGGCCTGTGTTTCAGGTACACTGCGTTGCCCTGCTGTCGTGCTAAAGCTGCATCCTGGGTGTGTCAGCTCTGGACCGAGAGCTGTGTTATCTTGGATGCCTTCTCCCCTCCTCTGCCATGGGACGTTCTGGATCAGGCATGCTTCACAGCAAATCTGAGGAAAGCTCTCTCCTTCTCAGTGCTGTCTATGCTAGGACTGTGTTCTTGAGCTCTGGGCATTCTTGAAGAGCCAAATAACACGGGGGAATCATTGTTTAGAAAGACTGACTTGTTGGAAAGATGAAGAGCAACATATTTGTGAACAGTGATGACAGATCTGATGATTGTCCTGGCAAAAGAGGGAACATAGCTTAGCTTAGCATGAACTGAAATCATGGGCTAAAGTCGAACAGCAAAAAGTAGGAATGTTCTTTGTACAGAGAGACATTGTTTTTATAATTTATCCTAAGAGATGTTTTAAAATCCCTTTAAAATGTTGGTTGTGTCTCTAAAAAAAGAAAGAAGGTGATTTTTGCTGTCACTGTCCATAGTGTGAAATCAAAAATTGTTCTTGGCCTGTGAAGTAAAAAATTACCCTTTTTTAAAAGCCCACACTGGTTTGCAATCTCAGAGCTGACCTGCCTGATGAATTTGGACTTTTTCATCTAACTCTGGTAACTTCCTTTTTTTAAAATGAAATCTCATTGTATTTACTCAGGCATTCTTATATTCTAAAATGTATGTTTCTGATAGTTTGTCTATTTTGGGTTTTTTTGGTTTTTCTTTTTTTTTGGTGTGGGTTTTTATTTTGGTTTGGATTTTTTGCTTGCTACTCTTTCCCAGTTAGCATCATCTTCCTATTTAATTAGTTCGCTGTTAAAAGATGTCAGATTATCCCAGGCACCGCCCTTTAATATTACTGCCACTTTCATAACCCTACAACATTCAACAATTTCTAAAACACGTGGATGTCTTCAGATCCACACAAATATGAATTAATATTTCAAGTACTTTTTTTGTTGTTTTTTTTTTAAGCACTGTATCAAATGCTTTAATAAGGTCCAGATACATCAGCTGCATTTCTGGTTCAAACTGCTTTGCCCTGCCTTTTGTGTTCTGTGTTTTCTTATCTGATGTGATAATAATTTGAGGTCAACTGAAACTCCATCTAATAAGTATATGAAAGTCAGCACTGGGAAAGTTTCCTGTAATTCTGGCATGAAAACTACACAGAATAGATGGGGAAGTTGAGCATAAATAAAAAAAATAATAATTATTAAAAACAGCCAAATGCAAAATTAGGATTACATTTACTCTTTTCTTTGCTAAAACTAAGAATCAGAAAAACTGGTGAGTAGTCACAGAAACCTCCTTGTTCACAATTACCCCTGTGAACACAGTGCTGGATAACTCGGTCCCACACCAGCGAGGTTATCCCGCGCTGTGCAGTCCCTTGGGAGCATTATTTAGCACAGCATGTAAGGTGCATGGGCCTCACTCCTGGTGAGATGCTGCTTTGTTCTGGAACAGCACAACTGCTCTTCACCTCTTTGTGTCTCTAGTGGCATTTGCAGGTTCTGTCCTTACCCTTCTGCTAGCACAGGAACTTGTGTGATGACACGGCCAGTCAGTTCTTGGAGACAATCCAGCTGAACACTTCAACTTTTTAAATGAGTTTTTCGGCTGAAACAGCTCAGGGAAGCAGGTTGTTGCCTAGGTGCATGAGGTCTGCAGCCAGTGCAAGGGGAAATGCCAGAGGCTGTGTGGTCAGGAGAGGAAATGAGGTGGGATCACAGTGTGGTTGATTTGTTTACATTTACCTTACTATGGAACAAGGCCATTAATGATTTCAGCCCTTCTGTCCTAGTCCAGCGTCCTGTGATGTGTGTGTTACAGTTGTGTCATGGGATGGCACAGCCAGAGCCAGCCTTGAAAGCCCACTGTGACAAGCTGAAGGATCTGCTGTATCCCCTGGCAGCCCTGTCTCTGCAGGACACTGTCCCAGTGTGGCTCTCTGGGGGACTGTGGGTTCAGCAGGCAGGGGGTTTGTGCCACCTCTGCTCCTTGGGACACGGTGCTGCCCTGGCTCCTTGGTCAACTGGGCAGGGAGGGTGCCCAGCCTGGAATTAAAGGTGGCTTCTTACCTGGATCCTTCTGGTGATTGACCCTGTGGTTCTTGACAAGCAGAGCAGCTGGACCACAAGTACTGGAAAACACCTCTGAATTTAAAGACTTCCTTGGCAAGGATTGAAGAGATGAAATATTTCTTCAGATTTTTGGAAAAGTTACCGTGTTTCTGGAGATCCAGATGTATTCTCTCTTTTAATCAGTTTAATGACAATGAGTGTTTATTATTTGGATTGTCAGCTTGTAGGGACCGTTTTTTAGTGGGAAACCTGTATTAGTTATTGTAAGAAAACCCCAGAATGTAGCTGAGCTGGTTCTGAGGGCTGACTTTTGTCTGAAACACTACAAGAGACTTTGGATATTATTCAGCAGAAGTTGTGTTAGAAATTCAGAGCAAAAGTAGCAAATAACCCTTACAAAACACACATTTTTCCACTTAATTGTTCTGCAGCAGGTAAGAATTGATTTTTAGTGTGTTAAATATTGGACCTGATTTACCCTGTGCAATGTGCCAGTATCATTCTGGTGCAGGACTTGGTCTAAGAAGAATTGTAACAATATAAATTAACTCTTCAATGAGTCAAGCCCAAAACCTCATAGAAGAATCCTCCTGTTTTTCATAAGGGACATTATGACATACGTTACCCCTGCAGCAATAACGTCATGTTAAGCTAGTTTAACTCCCTAGAAAATGTGTTCTTACACAATACGTATGTTTTTCACTTTTGATGGGTGGCAAAAGATAAGTGTTATTTTTATGCCCTATCATTGCCTAATAGGATGCTGCATCATCTTCCTCTTTCTTCACATTGACATTTTATTTCATATAAAGTATTTCTGAATAATTTATAATTAAAGTGCTTTTTTACCTTTTCTGTATTGGAACTTCTTTAAAAGTTATTGCATGTTGGTCTATTGCATTCATTACTGAAATGAACGTTCATTTTCAATAATATTTGCAAGCCATTTCAGGGAGCTGAAAAAGAGAAAATGGATTACAATTATGAGCAATTCTACATCAGACACGGCCATATAAAAATATGTTAATCTCTTTATGTAGATAATAGGAAAGATGCAGAAATACAATGTTTGACACCACTCTCCCCCTAGAAAAACCTTTCTTGTGCTGTATCTGCTAAATACTGTCCTCTTTCAGTTGCCTCAGGAAATGAGAAATGTTTGACGGACAGACCTTTGCTGACCACTCACCTCTGCTTGTGAAGTCTCTGCTTTCTCTTTTCTCCTAAGTTAAGCTTTAAGCTTCTCTTCCTCACGCAGTGTTGACCTGCAGCTCCAAGCACAGACACGCCCTCATTGGCACTGATGCCAAATTGTGCAACAGGTTTATTGGCAATAAAAGGCTGAGGGCTTAAACCTGGGGGTGATGCATAGTTTCTGATGGGAATAATTCCTTGTCCACTTTTGTTCCATATTGTGCTTTCAGCACATCCCAAATAGGTAACTGCATTACAAGCTTTTGTTAAGAAACGATGAGGAATGACTTGAAATTGTGAGGGCATGTCCAGCAGGTGCATCTGAAGAAAAAGAGAGAAAACCTCAGATAAATCCTTTGTTTTAGCCACCACTGTGCCTTCTGCCCTTCAGAATAACAGTGAAAATTTTAATCCAACAGTGGGTGCTGAATTATGTGTCAGTGTGGGGCTTGCAGAGCCAGTTTGTGCTTGCTTGGAGCAGCAGCCTCTGCAAGGAGAGAGATTTCTGCAGTGTAGGGCATTTTCAGATGCAGAATTGCTGTGTCTCAGTGGCACCTTGGGGCTCAAAATCATGGTTATGTTTACCACAGTAAAGCAGCTGGGTAGGAAAATTTATGAAAACAAGATTAATAATTACTATTAATTGTGATTAGGGTAATTAGTGAATGCCAGCATGGCTGTTAGATCTTGGGCTTTTTTTTTTTGCTACCCAAATTGTCCTTGCATCGCAATGACATAGTCCATGGAATCACTTTAAAAGATTACTTAGTCCTTTGGGAGCTCTGTTTAGAAGACACAGTACACATTCCAGTTACGGATTTTGTTTCAGGATATCATTGGTAACCTTGAGTTAAAATAGGGATGGTTATCTCTGAAGTGAAATCCCGAGCCAGTGAAGCTGGTTAAGAATTTTTGTCATCAGCTTCAAAGTGGCCAAGTTTTGTCCTTGATAATGACAGGGACTTTTTTTTTTTTTCTTTTTTTTTTTTTTCCTAAGACAGCTTGGAAACAACTACTATTGCTCAGACCACAATATTATGTGTATGTGCTTGAATCAATTCAGAATGAAAAACAGGTTAAGAATTTGGGAATTTTTTGCATTCATACTACTGCATATATGCAGATATTAAAATTACAATTTGTTTGTTTGTTTTGGGCTGAAATGAACACACGGAAGTTGGTTTGTTGGGGTTTTTCGTGGGTTTTAAATAAATTCTATCTTCTCACAAGAAATAGCAAATTTCAACATCACTTAACATGATCCTAAAACCTACCTGGGTCTTTGCAACCCTGGAGAAGCCCTGCCGCTGCTTTTAAAAGAGGTATTACTCAGAAAAGCAAAAACCAAGTGTTAGGGGAGAATTAGGAACGATTCTAGATGACAATAGAAACCATTGTTTTGTTGCTGTATCAACCACGTGCTGAGCACTGTGTGCACTTTGGAGCCTTTCCTCTAGGAAGGAAATGTTCAGGCAAGAGCCAGAAGGAGCCGGGGCTGGGAAGGTCTTGCCTGTGGAGGAAACCAGACAGAGCAGGAGTCCCCAGCCTCTGAGGAGGTGCTTAGGGGGATCCAGGAGCAGGAGTCCCCAGCCTCTGAGGAGGTGCTTAGGGGGATCCAGGAACAGGCTGGTTGGCTCAGCTGAACAAGCCGAGTGACTCAGGCACAGTGAAGAGATCTCCAGCATTCCAGGGGGATGGTGAATGCCAAGGGGGATGCTGCCAACTTCTGAACTTGCCCTGCCAGGGGTGACTGTAACTCTAGAAGGAGAGGGATATCTGATTTGTTTCTTGGCATACTCCTGCTGTATTGTCCCTGATGCTGGCCCACTCATTTTCGTGGTATTGGTAAGGAAGTTGAGAAGCTTGATTCTAATGGGTTGATTAGACATTAAATATTTTGCAACAAAACCAGCTAACAACTGGGATGTCTTTCTGGTGGGGGGTGAGAACTCAGGATGTAACCTTGGGAAAGAAAACTCTTCAATTAGCTAAAAATGCAGTCCTAGCTGAGGCAAGAAAGAGATTCCTTCATCCTAATTTAAAGTCTAAATTACATTAATTGAAGAGTGTATGGTTCCTGAGTTTTATGAGTAAGAATAACTGAAAATTTATTAAATTTCTTATTCACAGTTGTTTTCCCCACAAAAATGTGGAGTAAATTTGTAGACCCAGTAGTAAATGCCAGTTTGGAATAATTCCACTGGATTCATTGCAGTCATTCTAGTTGCACTTTCCTTAGTGAGTATAGAATCAGACCCTGCATGCACAAGATTTCTGCTTTTAGACTTGAGGGCATATAATCCAGGCTGAGATTCCATTCCAGATCAAGTCTTTCATATGCAGAATATAAAATCAGTAAAAAACAAGCTTAGTTTGGCAGGGACTTCAAAAGAGACCTTTGGATGATTTTATAATAACAGAAGAGGCAATTCGTTCTTCATGTTAGAAATCAACATATAACTAATTTTAGGAGATGTGATCTGTACTGACTGGGGGTTTTTGTGTAGACAGAAAAATACCATATTTGAGAGAATTTTTCTTAGGACCACTTTGTGATAAATTGCAGTACACTCTGAAATTTGGGTCGAATTGAAATTTATTAATTATAGCAAGCAAGGCATAAGCAAACCAGCACTGGGTGACAGGGGAGTCTTGCTCCACCACTGCCACGCTAAGAGTCTGTTCCAGTCCATCTTTTATACAGTCCCATTTCCTGTTGACGTGTCTTCTTAGTTGTACTCTGCGCATGTCTCCTACTGTTGCTAGGTGGTCGCATCCTGCCTCCTGATGGTCTTTGGATGAAGGTTGGTAGTCTTCCTCGGGTGTCTTCTTTCCTTATTTGGTGTTCCTGTTCCGATTTCTGGAACTCAAAGCTTATTTGAGCAAGTACTTATTGAGCAAGAGCATATTTACGTATGAGTTTTATCTTAATCTAAATACTTTTGTTTCCAGTCCTTGTGGTTTCTCTTAAAAGGACTTTTAGCTTTCTGTCCTTCTGGTTTATCTTACAAGAACTTTAACTTTCTGTCATTGTGATTTGTCCTTCTTAGTGAACAAAACATCCTTTAATTTACCACAACTTCAGATCTCTGTAAACATTTCTGCCCTCAAAAACCTTATCCCCTAATATCAGAGAAACATTTTTACCCAACATATTTAGATGTTGGGTAAAATTTTTTTTGTTTATTTATTTATTTTGTCTTGTCTTTTTGACTGCCTAAAGTTTCAAATAAGGTCTTAGAAGTTTATCCCAAGTTTCTGTATCAATTCTACAGGAAGCCTGAACATTGGGATAAGAGTTGTGGTTTGGATTTGTAGATGCTAATGCAAGAAAACTCCCAGGGAATGCAACTTCTCTCAACTCTTGCACTTCAAGAGACCTCATGACCACTAAGGAAGGGAGTTAAAACCTGATTTTCTCTTCAGCCATTGCCAGGAAAGCTGCCAGCCAGGTGGATGATCCGTGGTGGATGGTCAATAATCATAATTAAAAGTTGTGTGCTGCCGTTGCTTTTCAAAACTACATATTCTCCAAAAGAGCACAGATAAATAGAGATCTAATGGGGTGGGCATGGATGTCTTCTCTAAAACAATCACTGGATGTCTCAAGTCTTGTTGGCTTGCACAGTGTGTGTTCAAGAGCCGCAGTAAATGCTGCCCTAACATCCACCCTTCCAGCCAGAGGGTGCAGCAGCTTCTCCCAGGTGTGGTTGAACACCTCTCAGATAACATCTACATTCAAAAGCTTGATGCAGAGGAAATATTTTACTAAGATAGTTAAAAACAATATTAAAATAACCCTCCATGCAGTTGATAGAGTTTGCCTTAAAGGGAGATAACAGAGTATGGCCATGTTTCTCTCCTGCAAAAAAAAAAAAGTTCAACCTCCCCCCACCCTCAGCCAGCCATTTGGTGATATTTAAATACATTCAACAGAAAAAATGTTTGGTCTGGAGCGAGGTATAATAGAAAATCACTCCTACTATAAGTTATTAGAAGTGAGGGATCATTTATGATTCTGTTCTGAAGAGGGATGAGGGAGCTGCCCAGGCAAGCCCCCTGCTCTGTCCACCTGCCCCCAGTGCAGTGATGTCTCCACAAGGAGGTCTCTCCATGGAGCTTAGCCCTGTATTTCTGTCTTCCATATAGGCTTCTATTCATTTTTTCCTTCCACTGGTCCAAAGATGGTCACGTTTTTAAGGGATTGCAAACTGCTTCAGAAAGGAAGGGCAGAACAGGCTCAGGCTCTAGAAATGCACTGGTCACACCTGAAAGAAACTGTCAGCTTCATTCATCCACATGTAAGAATAGCAGGCCCCCTGCTTCATGAGCAGCTGAGTAGTGGTTTCTAGAATCAGGACTAACTCATAGGTTATTAAAGGCTTTTCTCACTGCTCTGTACAGTCAATTTTACAGCTTCCACTATTTGAAGGGGATAATTTGTATTATTTTTAATGAATCAAGGTAAATGCTTCAGACCTCCTAATGGTTGGTTGTATCTACTATGCCTTAAAAAGTGTGCATATATATCCTTCTTGATTTACTGCCACTCAATCAATGTTAAAGCATTGACATATGGATGTGGGATTTATTGCTGTCTTTAAAATAGGATCAATGGCATTAAAGTTTGTCATGTAAATAGTAGAAATAAAGCAGAAAAACCCGAGAGCTATTTATGTTTTTTAGGATGACATCTGTAATGTGGGTGGCATAGAATGAAAAGTAGAAAATTTCAAAGCTGTACATAGTTGAATGAATTGGCTGAGCATATATTTTTTTAGTGGTTTAAAAGGCATTAGTTATGCAAAGTTCAAGCATGGAAACAAAATAAATATATGAACTAAAGATAAACCGATGAACCGGCTGCACAAATCTCAATCCATTTATTTGCTCATTTTCCATTCCCACCCTTTTTTCTCTGGATTGTTCAGGAGTGAACAGACTTTTTGCTGAAACTCATAAATTGCTTGAAAAAGATAATTTAAGAGATCAACAGCTCCCAGCAAAAGCCTTTGTTGCCCTTCATAGGATGATTTTTCTTGGCTGAGTCTCTGCAGGGACCAAACAATCCTGATGGCCAGGTTGACCTGCCCTGGCAGTGCCCAGCTCCATACTGCAAATAGATTTTGGATGAAAGAAAAGAACTCTCCATCTCCTGCATTCTAACCAAGTGTTTGGCAGCAGTGACTCATGCTGCCATAATGCAGGGATAAACATTTGGAAGACATAAAGCTGCAGCTTTAGAGATGATGGCAGGAAGTTTGATGCATACGTGTGAGGTGCCACAAAGGAGAAGCTATTAAAGGGCAGGACAGAGAGGTACCTCTGTCCATCCTCAGAGATCCATCCTCTGCTCTGAACAGGAGGAAGGACCCTGGAGAACATGCTGTGTGCAGAGGGCATTTGGAAGTGGTCTCTGACACTGCTCCCCAGCACTGGTGAATATCATTCACTCGTGCCCCAGAAAAGGCACAGGATTAAAATCAGCAGCTCCTTTCCCACAGTTTTTGTTCAGTTTTGTACATGCTGGCTGTGAGCTGCCCATTAGCAGCTGATTACTCAAAGGCAGCACACTGTGCTCAGCTTCCTGCTGTGCATGTAGGCTCAGAGCAAAACTGATTTTTCCAGAATAATGGCATTCTTCAAGGAAAAGGCAGTTGTAAAAAGTGGGGTATATTACTCTGTATTTGATAATAATAACTCGAGAACTGTAATCTTATCTCCATTTTTACACTTGCTGAATGTGGATCATTGAAGAGCCTGTGCCAGGAGATGTCTCAGAATAAAGCAAGAGAGGGAAAGGATGTTTGCTCAGCTGTGCCCTTCCAGCAGGGCTCCTGTCTCTTCAGCAAGTGTTCTACCAGCCTGACCATTTCCAGGGGAGCTGGTTGTAAGGATCTGGAGCGGGTCACCCCTGGCAAAGACACTCCCAGGCCTTTTTATCGGAATTATTTACAGAACCTGCTGAATTCCCTTGTCTTTGTCCCATCCCTTCAGTGCAGGCACTGAGTGCTGTAAGCAGAGATCACCAGACAGCAGCATGGGAGCTGCTGCAAAAAATACACTAAAAATCCTTTCCATAGTTTCAACTACATTGAGGCAACACTCAGCCCAGAGAAAGAGAAGTTTTTACCATTTTAAGCCTAGATTGTTGATAAAATCAGATTTTTTTTTTTTTCCAGAGAGCTGGTATATGGTATTTTAAATAAGACAATCAGACAAGTCAATTCTTATGATAGTTAAGTTTTTAAAAATTCCTAGAGGTTAAGCTCAACATTTCAATACATTTTTAATTATTCTTCTGCTGTTGTTTCCTAAAACACTGCAATAGCAAAGGTCTAGCATAGCCTACAAATAAACAGAAACATTGTGAACACCTCTAGGAATTTCACAGTAGATACATGTGCAATTGAAGTGTCCAAGTGATATGGTGCAGAATAATTATTTAAATAACATGCTAATCTTCACTGGAAATTAGCAATACCATTTCAGGCAATGCTAATCATAAGCAATTACATGGAATTATCTGGTTACTTACACTGCAAACAGAAAAGTTAATTATTTCTACTCAAGACAGCAGCCACGGCTTCAGCACGTTCTCTTCCTTGCAGTTTTTGGAGCTGCATTCATCTTCCCAAGTTCTAAACTGTGCTTTGCTTTTGTTCTTACATTCTCTAAAACTGAAAATACAGTGACTTATATATATATTTATATATATATAGGATATTATAATAAAATTATGTGAGAATTATTAACAAATGGATCTACAATTCCATTTTCCTCCATGTCTAAAGTTGTATGCCTTGATGAGCAGTTTGGAGCCCAAAGGACTGATGTATTAAACACACACTGTGTGCTGGAGCTTTTCATTTTCCAACCATCTGTGCAATGACAATTTCTGTGTGTTCAGTGCATTGGCTGCAGAGGTATCACAGGTTCCAATCTTTCTGTATCACTCACCTAAACTAATGAAGACACTGGCATAGAAAACATTTTTTCTTAGTCAGAAAAGGTCTACAAAATATGCAGACTTGAGACCCATTACAGCTATGCAGGTTCCTGTTGAGATTCTTTCTTTATTGACCTTTCCTGTATTTTTTTTTCTAAAAATATTTATTCAAACTGAATTTTATTTGACCTTTGATAGGCATTAAATCAAAAACAAAATCTCAAGTGCTGTGGAAACCATAGTCTCTCATTTTTGGTTTCCAAGGGCACTTTCTACAGATTTTTTCTATCTCTTCATCATATTTTAAAATCTTAGGTTCTTCCAGCTAATCTGAGAAAGCTCCATTTTGTTGCCTGCAAGGTTAGTGGGTGGTTGGGTCTGACATTCAGTACTGAGAGTCTCAGATCTAAAATAATGTGTTCAATAGCTTGTCAACTAAATATAATGAAAAAGCAAAAGTCTTATAAAAAGAGTACTTGTAACTTCTGGTATTAAAGCACACACATTTTAATGTTGTTTTTTTTTCTCAGTGTAAAGAGTAAAAAATGCAAATTGTTAAAAAATGGTGAAGGAAGATGAAAGTAAGAGCTGGGCTCTAAGCATGTTGAGAAAATGACTGAGGAAATGAAAACACGTGGGATGAAGCTGAAGAGAAACTATTCAAATCTGTTTAAATACAGTGCTGTGGTACCTGATGAGTTGGTGGGATTTCTGTGTTCACTTCATGGCCGAAGGATCTGTGTGTCAGGGATTTCTGAGTGCCACTTCTCCCTGTGGCACAGCCCACTTTTCACTGCCAAGTTCAGTGGTCCCAGGTTACAGGGTGCTGATGTTTGTAGCTCTGCCCTGCCCAATCTTCACCACCCCTCCAGGTATCAGAGATGCTGCTAAGGCCTCTCCCTGGTCCCAGAGACAGCTCATCATGCAGTGGCTCTCTGCCTGCTGCATCAGTTTCAGCAGGGGCTTCCATTTGTTCATGTTCCTGTCACTGCAGTGTTTGTTTGGAATACTACATTTCTGACAGCTGTATTTGCCACTAAGAAGCCACAGCCTCCTCGGAGAGATCTCAGCCACAGTAACCCTGAGTGTGATCTTCCACAGTGAAATGTGCTTGCTGTCTGTAGAGTGACAGTATATTTTGCTCATATTTTGCTCCTCCAGACCTGTTCCCTCAGCTTATGAGGGAAAACAAGGCTTGTCTGGCTGTCAGGATTCCTAACCCAGGCTGACATCTGAAAACTGAGCTGTGCTCTGCTAGCACCATCATCCATCCCCAGCCCTGGAATTTGTACTTCACTCTTAACTCTGTTGATGCTGAAGGCAAAATTATCCACCATCATGACAATGACACCCATTGTTGTTAAGTAAGTGCCTTCAGCACAAGGCCCTATTTTAAGCTTTCTCAAAAGTTATCCTTTGTATTCTCATCTTTCATGCTTTTCCTCAGCCCAGGGGTGATTTTCTTCTCTTGTGAAAATGTAGCTAAATACTGACCAGCTGTTAGCAAGATATTTTGGCTCTGGATGAGGCCAGTTTCACTAGATAAAGCTTTAAAAGCTTTTTTTTTCTTTTTTTTTAAAATTTTTTTCTTTTTTTTTTCTTTTTATTTTTTTGCTACTGGACAGTTTATAAATAACTTATTTTGAACACTCTCAGAATCCTGCTCATCTAGTCTTTTGCAGTGACATTGATTCCACTGGTTTTACAGAAAGGTGCCTTCCTAAATCTCTGTAAATCTGTATGGACCACAGTTCTTGGGTCATACAGTTCTGTATGGGACAGTTCTTGAAATTTTTTAATTGTTACATTTGGGGAGCTTTTTCCACAACAAGTTTATCAAGGAGCCAAATTCTGAGTATTTTTCTTTCCTGTCAGGAGTAATGGGAGGCAAGTCTCAGAAAAAGGCCATTAGAACACTGTTTCATAAAGGGAATAGAAGATGATTGATTCATACTCTTCCCTTGAGCAAGACAGGTCATCCTGTGGGCAGTAGAAATGGTAAAACAAGATTTCTATAGATTTCTACATTTTCACATTACTGGACATTTTCAGTCTTCTGCCCTTGCTCCTCTCCTCAAATCCTCCATCCTCTCCTCGGCCCAAACACCTCCCACTCCTGTGCTGTGGTCCCTCCTACGGCCCCCTGTTCCATCCTGGAAGCATCTCTGTTTCCCTCTTCTGGGTCCCCCCAGCCAAGCTGCTGTGTGCTGCAGCTGAGTCCGTATCTGTTCAGTGTTGGGTGGACAAGAGGCAGCATTGCCTGGAAATAAGTGTATCCTGATTGTGATCATTAGGCAGCTCAAGTTGTGTCTCTGCTGCAATGTCATTTTTCCCTAAAACCACAGCAGCACAGGTCTGGGGAAACCTCTGCTCCTGTGATGAATGTGGTTTGTATTTGCTAGTTTGTTAAAAAAATGGTTGAGGGGAGGTGTTAGAGGCAGTTTGATTAGATTGATCCTTATCTTCCTAAGAAAATGTCCAAAAGCCACTAATGAGTTTTCTTTGTGTCCTAAGCCTACAAAGGTGGAGAATGGTCTGGCAGGGAAGCTATGTGAGAAACAGCTGAGATCACTTATTCAGACTGGAGGAGACTGAGGAGAGGCTTCATCACAATCTGCAGCTTCCACCGGGGGAAGTGGACAGGGAGGCACTGGTCTCTGCTCTCTGGTGCCCAGTGACAGGTCCTGAAGGAACAGCATCATGCTGACTCAAGGGAGAATTAGGTAAGATACTGGGAAAACATTTTTCACCCAGGGGGTGGTTGGGCACTGAACAGGCTCCCCAGGGAGAGGTCACAGCACCAGCCTGACAGAGTCCAAGAAGCCTTTGGACTTTGCTCTCAGGCACATGGTGTGACTCTTGGGGCTGTCCTGTGCAGGACCAGGAGTTGGACTTTGATGATCCCTCTGAGTCCCTTCCAAGTAAGGATATTCTATAATTCTATTAAGCTGGACCTGAAAAGTTTCCTTCACTCCAGAAATCAGTCTATATTAGGAACATAATTTCCAGAAATCCCTTCACTTTCCACAGCAAAAAAGGGTCATAGACTTCCATTATCAGCTCACGTAGTACTTGTAATTACTCATGCTTATTCCAAGACATGGAGAAGGCATATTAAAATTAACAATAAGTAGAAATTTCCCCCTTATTTTTTCTCTCTATTAAGTTTAGAGTAAGCTTGATTAATAAAACCTGAATTCTCATCAGCTGGATGATGACATCCTCACTGAGACACACTCCCACTAACCTAAGTGTACACCTGAAGAGGAATTAGGGAGAAGCTGGCTGTGAATGCTTAGTTCTATTTTAATACACAGGAAGTATTATAATGACATAACTATGTAGGCAGATCAGATAAATATTGACTTGTGGTTGACAAAGAGATGTTTTAAAATACCCACTGAGTGCTGGCCCTAGCCATGCTCTTTCATTCCTGCTTTCCTGCTTTTCACTGTGTCCTTGGATGAGATCCTATCCCACTGGCATCAGTGGCAAGGCTCCCAGCTGCACCAGCAGGGGTGTAATTTTACTCTTCAAATTAGTATTACAGATTTTTGTACATGTTGACATATAGGTGAATAAAATAGGAATGAAATAATTCAGAAGACTTTCTGCAGCACAGTGAAAATAACCATGAAGGGATTATGATTTGAACGCATTCAGCCTTACTGAAGTCAGTCTATGTAGAAGGAGTTAAGCAATATAAATGCAATTTTTGATTAAAATTCAGTGCCTGTGGATTTTTCACATATCCAAGGAACAGGAAAAAGAAGACAAATGTCTCCCCGATACTTATGAGTGCACCTAGTAAATTTTGCAGCTATTAAAAAACAAACCAGAGGCAAGCAACAAATAATTGCCCTGAGTAAAGGAGTACAAACACATAACCTGCACAGGCTGCCTCCCTGCTCAGTCCCTGTGAGCCGGTTCTGCTGACAGGGGAGCTCTGTCATCATGGCCAGGGCTGAGTGTGGGCACACACCAGCAGTGAGGAAAGCACCCAATACATGATGTCACCTGGAGGCTGGGCAAACATCTACTGCTGGAAGATTGCATTTGGAGAAGATAAAAGAAAATTAATCACACAAACAATTAGATGAGGCATACGGAGTCTGCCCTGGATTGTGGATGGGGGTGATGAAGAGCTGTCCCTGGGATTCCTCACAGAGGCCATGTGGCCCAGTCCAGGCTGGGTGATGAGATGACTCTGCCAGATTGAGAGCAGTGGCACCCATGGGGCCTTGGTGAGCATCTCCTACAGGCAGCCCAAACTGTGGCACAAGAGCACAGTGACTTGCTAAAAGGCAAAGGAACGAGGCTTTGGTTTCCAAGTGTTCTGAAAAAAAAAAGTCCTCATGCAAGCTTGCATAATTTGGGCTATTTGAGAGAAAAAAAATCTCAATAAACCCTAAATGAGTCTATGCTGAGCAAATGATGATTGTGCAATGCTTGTATAAAACATATTTCTGGGAATAGAAATGGGCTCTTCTAAAAAGAAAAAAAAAACTGCATTGATGGAACTAAGGTGCTAAACGTTTCAGAGGTAGGAATAAGCAGGGATCACCTGTGGCAAGGTTTGCAGCCCCAGAACTTGGGGGGCATCTTCCAAGTGTTAACTCCTCTTTTTCTGTAGTAAACTCCAGAGCTGTATTTGAGGGAGAAAATATTTAGAGATGTATCCTTATAGGTGTATGTATACATGTGCTGTATACAATATAGGTGTGAAAATATTTGGGAAGAGAAATAAAAGTTGATTCCAAAACCAAATGAAACCAGGGACAGCTCAGGGTGTATTTTACACCCATGAGATGAAATTGATAGAAGATGAGCCCATGTAGCATGGCATCCACGCCTATCTTGGTGTGGTTCAGGGCATTCTATCTTCACGTTAAGAAGACAGCAGGGAAAACACCAGAGAAAAGGAACATTCTGAATGTCTTGTCCTTGCTGGGAGCCGGGAGGGGGAAGCACAGGGCCCGGCCAGCAAGGGGTGCTCCCGGGCGGGGAGGGACCTCGCACCTGTGCGGGAGGGAAGGGGCGGGACGGGACCTCGCACCTGTGCGGGAGGGGCCACAGGGCGGGGC
>VXBU01013524.1:1457348-1534201 GCA_013400315.1 Bombycilla garrulus
GGCGCTGGGAGCCCCGGGAGGGTCCCCTGCATCCCGCCGCCTGCCCGGGCCGGGAGGAGGGAGAAAGGGTTCGGGCTGCGAGCGAGGAGCGCTGTGCGCTGCCGCAGCCCGGCCGCATCCCGGCCCCGCCGGGGAGGCGTCTTTGGGTTCTCCGCGCCCCCCGTCGCTGAAGCCCCCCGGGATGGGGCGGAACATGCGAGCGGGAGGTGCCTGCAGAGGGGCTTCGGGGGCACCGCAGCTTCGCCCCGGGGTGCGGCTGGGAAGGAGCAGCTCTGCTGCTCTCTCCGAGGGTCTCTGTCCTTGCGGGGCGCACCTGCCGCGGTGCTGCGCTGTCTCCTGCCCTGTGCGTGGCGGGCGGCTGTGCCCGCAGCCGGCCCCCCTGCTGCCCGGGCCGGGCTCCGAGCTGCTCATCCCCGCTGGTCGCAACCGAGGTGCCGATGGAGACGGGCTCGGCTCCCGGCGCTTCCCGCTGGCCAGGCAGGTCGCGGCGTTTCCCGGCACGGTCTGTAACTCCCCTGTGTATCAGAAGAGAACAGGGTATGATGCAACCCTTGTGTACAGGTCGGACGACCTGCTTTTTCTGTTACTGTAATGACTTGAATTCATTAGCAGATCGCTTTGTGGTGCCTTTTGGAAAGCAGGTGTGATAATGGGCTTCCAAACTCTACCTGCAGCATAAACATGGACCAGCCACGAATGTCGCAGCTCTACCGCTCCTTCCCTTCCACACTATTTTACTCTTCCCTGTTCCACATCCAGTGCTCAGATTCCCATTTCAAGCATCTAAAATTCTTCCTTGGTTGCTGCTTGACTCTTTCTCAGTTAGATATAGTTCAGTTTGTTCACTTCTGAACTACAGTAAGCTCTATTTTGGGTAAACTATGAAGATAATTCACTAAAAGATTTATTGTCACTGCTTTCTTTTGAACAGTGATGTAGCTCATGTAGCAGTGTTGATACTAAAATCCTGTCTAAATTAATGCTCTGCTCCATTAATGCAGTGGTTCACCTTGAGCAATTGTTTTGGGTTTCATGAAGTAAGGCACAATTTCCTTTATGTGAAGGGTGAATGTGTTCTGTGTGAGACTCTATGGAACTTGAGGCAGAAGCAGAAAGGTTTGTTTCCAGAGAGTTAGGACTCTCTCTTCTGAAACATGGAAGTTGGGCTTAAACACCCCCAAAATGGAGATGGAAATAATAGATTGAACATGCTAGAATGAAGTGCTAGAATTGTAAACACATGCTTTCTCTGTTCCTTTTTATTGAAACTGGAAATGAAGAGTCCATTTTTACAAGGAGGGCCTTCTGCAATCTGACAAGAAATGTAAAAAGTGGATTTGGATCTCCCTTAGCCTGAGGCTCAGACCCCCTGCTTTGCTGCTAGATGACCTGGGGTTACCCTGATATATCTGCAAATAAGCAGGTGTAGGAGTCCCATTTACATAGCAAATTCCTTGGTCATGAATTCTCTATGGACAGTGACATTTTCTTGCTGCTAGCTGCTGGTGTTTGCAGAAAGGTGCTGAAGTGCTGCTCCTGGAACCTTATGTGGCTCTGTGCTCATCCATCCCTTGCTGAAACTTGGGAGTTTCAAAGTCCTTGTCATCAGATGGGACAGTTGTTTTCTGTAAGGTGGTAACTTTCACACTGCTTTGTCTTTACTGTCAGAATGGTCTTAAAGGTTCTCAGGTTCTGCTGTGTAAGTTCATGGACAGCCACTAGGTTATACCTGTGAAAACAGAGCATATTGCACGCAGTGAAGAAGATGTGAGTGGCTTACTGGACGATGGGACTGTCACAGCTCCATGTCTCCAGGACATCCTGCCTTTGTTCAGTGCCAGCTCTCAGGCCCCTACATCTGACATGGGCTGGGTCGTGTGCTGGGGTGGCCCAGCTGGAGAGACTGAGGAGAGGGAGCTGAGGGCTGGTAGCTGGTGGTAGTTTGGGAGGGAATGGACACACCTGATAGGGAAGATGCCATACTGCATGGAGAGGAGAAAGGATGTCTCAAAGGGGTGAATAGACAGAATAGCTCTTCCTCCAGAAGAAGGAGACTTTTAATTATTGCATACGTTTATGCCAGGAGTGCTGCTTATGATTCATCATCATCTTTGTTTATGTATAACCTGGAAATTTAATGTGTGTTAAACAAATAAACAAACAAACCCACAAGGCTTGATTACAGTAGCCAGCAGCAGCATGAGTGGCTGTGTTTCTGAATCTTTGTAAATTAGTCCTGCCTGCCCCACAGGAGCTGCTGTGAGCTGAGACAAGGAATGAAATGCTTAGATGTGACAGCTGTGGCTGTGTGTGTTTCTTAAATATTGAATCAGTCACCTAGACCGTGTTCTTGATGTTCCTTGGTTACCAGATCATTTAGAATCACTTTTTAGTACCTCAGATGCAAACTCTGGTGTCTGTGGATGATACAGAATGGTGCTAGTCCAACACACAAACTGGGTTTATGTCCTAGCTTGGACTAGATATTGAATCTATGTGCTTTTAGTGGAGAAACTGTCTGGATTTATTACTAAAGAAGACAAGATAGCAGCTTCTTGTAATTAATGTCTCTGGCTAATACTAGTTTCTTTTCTGTACTGCTTTCTCTTATTAGTTTGTTTCACAATAAATTTATTTCTGGAACAGCTAAAAGGTATATTTTCCTGACACTTGGAAATCATCAAGCTGTGCTCTTAAAAACACCACCTTACTGCCTGAAGTTGTTGTTCTGGCCAAATAAAGGGCACATATATCTAAAAAGTGGAGCATTGCTTATCTCTAATCGCCTGGTGGACTTATGCTCCTGAAATTGATAGCTTGAATGAAAGAGTACAAAGGAAAAAAACCCAACCTTCTATCCAAAGTTCTTTGTAGAGATTTGTTTGTCTTTCTCCATTCTTCCTTTCCCAGATGCTTTATCATTTTGAGATCTGTCTTCCTGCCTTTGAGAGTACAGTTCATGTTTACTCTGTAGTTATTCCTTAACTGTCAGAACTGCTCCAAACTGGCACAATGCTTACAAACTGCCTGATGTTTAGTGATTGTATGGTTCTTGCTCATGCTGTAGGTGAGGAGGATTATAACCAGGATATCAGCCAGGTGATGGTAACAGAAACAGAGAAGGTAGGTACAAACTACACATCCATCTCAGATTTATTACAAAAATGTGCTCAATTACTTGCAAGACAAATGAGAACACTGTTTTTGCTGTGATGGGATGGCTGGCAATTTGAAGCATGCTTGCTCTAGAGCCTGAGTCAAGGTCTCTCTTCTGTGGTGGTCCCTTGCATAGATTTTTTCATCAGCCTCAGAGTCTTGCTTTTTACTTTTAAGTTGTTTTGCAGGCTTACTTTGTCTCATGGTTTTTCCCTTTCCATGCAGCAGTAAGTTGGTCATAGCTGAGGTAGGTTCAGCAGGAGAGGCAAACCCTTGTGAAAAAAGCCCACGAGCACTGCTAGGAGAACAGGCAACAAGGCATTTCTGCCTCAAGTGCTAGCACTTTGTCTCCCTAGAGAATACAGCTGAACTTTTGGAAGCTCCGCAGTTTGGAGCTGCATCTGGGGAAACATGAGATCCAGTTTCTTGTTTCAATGGGCAGAGCACAAGGTTCACATTCCCCAGCACCCCAGTTCCTGTGCTCTGGTACTCAGTGTTCAGATCTCCCCCTCCTGGCATGGCTGCTGAGCATCCTGCATGTGTCCAACTCTTGGTTTGAGCTTTAAGCAGCCAGTCAGGGATAGCGTTAATCTGTATGAATGAGACGGTTTCGTCGCAGGGTTTTGGCCAGCTCTGAGTGACGGTCCTTTGGAAGATGATAGCAGAGTCACATCCAAGATTCAGGTAGCGTGTGGCAGCCCTGTGAGAATATGTTAGCACTGGGTCTGCCTCTCCTCAGGGAGCAGCCTTGCATCCCCTCTGGAGAGTAGGCTGCAAAGACAGGTGCATGTCATTTGTTACCATCTCCTCTTCAGGATCTTGCTGCAGAAACACCTGAAGCTATCAGAAGTCGTGAAGCTTTGCTGATAGCAGTAGATATCCCATGTGGTGCCTGCTGCTGAGAGTGGGTGCTGGCACACGAGCACACCAGGGGCCATGCTGGTAGCCCAGGTCCTTACACTGACAGTGATGATGATGATGATGTGCTTCATGACTCAGTGTTTCCTGGCTCACTGCCTGAGTCATCTTTTTGGAGACTACTGAACCTCATAATGAGGAGCTGTCAGGATCCCAGGATTAATTCCAGTGCTTGGAGGTGAGCCACTTACTGCTTTATAATTCTGCTGAATGTCCTGGGCCATTAGTTCAGATATCAACCAGAATAATAAAAGTTAATCTGTCATTTTTCTCGTTTGAGTCTCTGGAGAACAGGAGTAGATTTAACAGAGAAGAAGCCAGAGAAAATGTGTTCTGGAAAATTCCTTTGGACAGCCAGTTCTTTCAATTTATCTCATTTTTATGCTCTGCAGAGAATGTGTATGGGTCATCTGGGCAGTGAGAGGTGACTAATGAGTGCTATGGCAAGTAAATCTGAGGTCTAGAGGGTACAGGTAGTGTTGTCTAAACCATGAAATTTTTATTTAAATGTCTGTTCACTTTCCTGCTTTAAAGAGTTTCACATCAGTCCAGTTTGGTTAGCAGCTGTAACTTAACTTTCCCAAGGTAAACTGCTATTGGTCTGGATGTAAAGGACTGTGAATGCTTTAATATGGAGCTAAATTGCTGATTTAATTATTTTATTACTAAATTCTGGAATATTCATTACTAGATATAAAAATAAAAAATGTGTTTAATCCTTCCTTTAGAAGACAGCTGGCAGTTGCAAACCACTGTTAATTGGGTTCCCTGAGCCTGTGGGTTCAGGCACACAGGAAGTGGTCACTATCACCCCAGACCAGGTAATTTTTATCCCATTTGCAGCTTGCTCCTCTGGATGGATTTAAGTCAACTGGTTTATGAGGTGTAGTGCCTTTAGTGTTCCCCATTGCCATCTCCCTTTGCAAAGCAAGAGTGTTGGGATACTTTATTTTACAGGAGGAGTCAGTGTCAGACACCTCGGTTGTGCCACAAGAGCAAAGCCTGGATGTTTGCAGTGGAAAGGGCCCAGAGGCATTAGCAGTGAGGAAACTGTTCCCTGACACATAAACAGCCCACTCAGCAGGATCTGTGGCACGAAGCAAAGGGCACAGCAAGCAAAAGACTGAAAGAAAGGTCTAGGGAGGAGAAGGGAGTCCTTTTGGAAGGGTAGCTGACTCCCATGTCCTCTGCAGGTGTGAAGTGAATTTTGAACTTGCACTGACTGAAATATTAAAGCTTGCAAGCACCTGCCAAGAAGTGCCACCAGCCCTGTGCCAGGCACTGCTGGCTGGGGGAGTGCCAAGGGGGCTGCAGGCGCAGTGTGGCTCATTCACTGGGGTAGGAGATCCAGGCCTTGAAGCAGCGCTTGACAACATCAGGTTACATGTTGGTTTCCTTGTGTGTTTCTCCATCAGAAACTGAGCTGACATCGGCATGGCCTGCACTAATTGCAACTAATAATGAGGCAGCAGGTGAATTAAGAACTTCTTATCTGCAGCTCTCTTCCCAGGGGCAGGCTGGCTGCTGTGATGTCCTCCCCTGCGCCTCTCCACAGCCGCAGCTGCAGTTTGAATACATTCCTTCCTCCTCACAGGAGTCTGTGCCTTTTGAGAGCACATGGACAAGGCGCTTGTGTATATGTGATGACACTTAACCCAAAGCTGTATTCAGCACTACCTTAGGAAACTGCTCTTTGACCCCAGTACTGGCACTATCGGCTGCCAAAGAAGTCACTTCACCCTGTGCTAGTGCCTGATTGTAAAAGATTAAAACAAATAGTTTAGTTCTCTGAAAACAGTATGGTGTTATGCTGTGTTCCAGAAGCCTTGCTGCTCTGTGCCTCTCAGAGCAGACCTTTGCCATGGAATTAATCTTTGTGCAAAATTAGCTGACTGGAATTCATGATGCTGCTGTGTAGAAATAAGTGATTCATCTGTGGTGTCAAACTTCCAGGCTATAGTTAATTTCTAAAATAAAAAAGTGTCAACATGACAACAAGCTGTTTGCTCTGAAAAGAAATGTAACAGTGAAGTCCTGGTTCTCTATGGTCATTTGCAATTCCTGAAAGCTTCTTTTGGGTTGGATTAGGTTAGGCTAAATTAGGCTTCTCTTGAGGATCTCCTCAGTCCTGGTGTGCTGGGACAAAAGTGTGAGTCTTCCCATTCCTCCTCTTCAGTATCTCTGCAAAACACCTTGGGTATCCAGCAGCCATGCAGGCCATCGTAACACTCTGACTCGTTTGGTTTTGGCAGGAAGTCCAAACTGAGAGGCAGTGGTGCTTGAGGGACATGGGTGGGTGTGTGGGCAGGGTAACCATCTAGTGCTGCACTGCTGGAGAACTGCTGCTTTGTGGCACATCCTTCTACCCAAAAACTATTTTAGTAACACTGTGCCTTTGGAAATATGAAGTACAGTAAATTTCAGAGGAATCTGATACCTGTTTTGAAGCTGGAATCCCTATCTTTCTAAACAGCCTAGAATTTGCTTTTTTTCTAAACTTGCCTTTTCCTCCCTCTGTCCACAGATGCTGTTGCTACCTAATCCTTAAAATACCTTTCTCAGACATTTCCAGGTGCAAGCTTTGTGTTGCACCCCACAAAATTGCATTCTAATTCCCGTAAATTGAAATACGATTAAATAAACCTGTTCTTCCACTGTAAAACAGGGAGGAAGGAAGCCTTTTCCTTCTGCCCTTCCCTCACCTGCCTCTCTTGCCCTTTGTTTCCATATTGCACAAATTGGCCAGTTCTTCCTGGAATGTGGGAGGATGCTGGAGTGCATGAGAAGCTCACCCAGCACATCTGACAGCTGAAACAGCCATGTCCAACCTGCTCAACCTCTGCCTGGCAAAGCCGGGCTCAGGGAGGGAAGGAGGTGAGATCATCAAGGAGAAGTGTATGGCCCTATTTAGGCTGGTATTGTGCAGCTTTCTTGGTAGAAAAATGCTGCAGACACACATCGGGGATTCATAACAAAAGTGTCAGAACTGGGCTTCTGGGGAGTTACTCCAGCAGTTAGAATACCATGAGAGGAACAGATTTCCACAAAGAGCAGGCAAGGAAATAAATGCACAAGCCTTACCCTCCATGTTGGAAAGGTGCATTCAGGTGTGTGCTCAAAAATCTGAAGATCATGGTGGAAGGTGGACATACCACAGTTGCTCAAACTCATACTGCAGGAAAGGGGGTGATGCACAAGTCTGATCCCATGACACTGCTGTGTGGAGGAAGGTCAGACTGTCTTGCCTTTTCAATAGTAACAGGAAAAACTCCATAGTAGATGAGCTGGTAGGTTTGAGGTTTGACTAGATGATCTTCAAAGGTCCCCTTCCAACCCAAACTATTCTAAGATTCTCTATGGATGTCAGCTCTCCAGGCATCTGCTGAGAAAGGAATATAGGAAGTTAAATGTCCTGCAAGTTTGGGTTTGATGGAAAGTGATGAGAGTCTCTTCAGAGCAGGTTTCATAGCCATGTGGAAATCACTATCCAGAAATGTAGGCGTGAGAGGCATGATGCCTGTGAGATGAATTTAGAAGACGGTGCAATTAGGCTGGAGGATGAGAACAGAAGTCAAATAATCTTGTCAAGCTGTTGAAGGTATTGTTGAAAATTGACTTCAGTTCAACAGGTGCAGATACTTATTGAAGAAGCAGGTGTAGACTCAACTGTAGAATGGAACAATAGATGTGGTAGAGATTTCGTGGAGGAAAATAAGTTGTTTGAAATCACAGGTTTGACGTGGTTCAATGGTGACAAACCTCTGAAAACTGTCCACAAAATAAATGACATTGTGCAGGACTGTTCCTTCAGCATTGCTGAAGGGTCACATCTGATCTTTGGGCTCTGTAATTCAAGACAAACATGTTAGGTGCTGTGTCTGGAAAATGCTCAGTACCCCCTGTAAGAATTACCAGGTGATTAGGGAGTGGAAGAGAGGATGGTAATGCAATTTTTGAATGCTTGTAACAACTCTCTCCTGTGTTAGCCTTCACAGGAAGGAAACAATTTGTTCCTTGTCTACAGTAGATAAGAAAATAGCCATAGGTTTCAATTTCAGCAAGAAAGTTTCAGGCTAGGTGGCAGGAGAGCAAAGCACTTGGAGATGGCCTGGAGCAAGCAGTGGAGTTTCCTCCTCTGGTTCAGTAAGGACAGGTTAGACAAACTTCCACCAGAGTGCTGGGAGTGTAAGCCATCCATCCTTGGTGGACAGGCTGGACCAGCCTTGGTTTAGGCTGTCAGTCAGGAAACGTGAGGCTGTCCTTTCCAGTGACTGCAGGCATGGTCCGCCACAAGCAATCTCAGCCTCCTCAGCAGCCACTCCACTTTCTATCTGAAAGAGACTTTGGTTTCTTTAAGATAGCTTTCTTTAAGGAAGACAACATAATCATTTTTTATTTCCTTGATTCTACCTATTAATTGCCTAAGCAAATGCTCTGTCAACTCTAGTCTTATGCTACTCCACTTTATATTCAAATGACTTGGTGGATTCTGTTATTTCTATGTGTGTTCCTTCAGCATAAGGAAGGAGGCTAATCGTGTTACTTCTAGAGCAAGATACAGAAATCAAACCTGTAATTCAGTCTATTTCCCAACTACTAATCAGAGAGGAAGGGAAATAATACAAAGATTAAAAGACAAAATCCTCACACATAAACTGAAGTGTCTTAACTGTGTTCTGGAGCCATTCCAGCTTCAGTGTGCTGGGTGTGTGTTGCTGTGCAGATGTGCGTATCTCCCAGCTGACCATCCTTTGCAGGCTGAAGGAGAGAGTTTGGATGAACACATTGTGATGTAAGATGTGGTAACTGGATGAGTGCTGTGCACGGGGGGGCAGCATTGGTGGGAGACCTGCATGTTCCTTTCCTGTTGTCTGTCTGGGTGGTTTCAGCCTTTGGTCTGGCAAAGTACAGCCCCTTTCAGCCTTCTGAGAGTTTTATCTAATGGTCTTGTGGAATGAATTAAGAAATTGCTGAAATACTACCAGGATTCTGCCTGCTTTCTAGGCTCCCCGCTGGTTCTTTACCTGAGACCACTGAGAATGTTTTCACTCTCTGGCTTGAAGCTTGAGCATTGTTGTGTCTCATGCAATGATTGTCTTGCTTCTGCATCAGCTGATGGTTCCAGGCCACATCCCTGCTCATTAGGCCAGGAGTGCCTGTTGCTGCCTTTGCTTGCACAACAGCTGGGAGCTGGAAGTGTCTTTTGTGTGCTGGTCAACAGCGACTTGCTGCCAATAGCAGAGCTGGGCAAAATTTGATAACATTTAAGGAGACTGTTGTGGTTTCTGTTTGTCTCCATCTCCACATTTCTGAGGTTTTGGTTGGCTATGTAAGCCTGTGAACAACACCACTCTGTAAACCTGGACAGCTGTTGAAAATTCTCTACCTCATGTTCTGCAGAGACTAAAACATTAATTACTTGTTTTAAAGCATTTAAACAGAGTGGGAAGCTGCACATATGTATGAGTTTGTTTAGGTGTATTTTGATGCCTTGGGGCTCCTTGTGTGTACTTTGTGGCTCTGTGCACTATTGCCCTGCCCCTGCTGTCTCCTGCCATCCCTGCAGTTCCTTCCAGGACACTGTACTGCTCCTTTGCTGGCTCCCTCTGACCCTACCATGGGTGCTGTGCACCCAGCGAGGGGATCATGGCCACACCAGGATGTCCCACTGGGGCACAGCCCCTGTTCCCTGACCACCCATTCCTTCCTCAGGGAGCAGTGGGTAGGGAAGGTGAATGCAGAGGTGCTGGAGTGCTCTTGGCTGCTTTTTGGATCTTCAGGAAACTCAATGTGTTTGACATACAGCTGTGCAGTTGGATAGAAGAGCTGAAGCCTTTGACAATAGTTAATTACAAATAACTATTTTTTTTGTTGTGACTTGATAGGTTCCTATTTAAACTTGGTACAGTTAATAAACCTAAAGTGATGTAAAATTGCTTATGTAGAGTACTCCAGTACAGAAGGCTTTTTGCCACTGGTTTTGCTCTAGACAGTACAGCCCTGTGGAGCTGAATTGTCTGATCTATATTCTTTGTGTACAGCAACATCTAGACTGGAAAATTTCATTTTTTCTTTTGTGCCTAATTTTTGGTGGCTTCTCTAAATTTAGAACCCTTCTTTTTTACTGCATTAAAAAACTTTAAAGTGAAAAGTATGTAATGTGTTAATTAGGGACTTTGGTGGGGAAACTCCTAATCTTTGCTAGGCAATTCTGTTGGAAGGGGAGCAAGGGACTTCAAGAACTTCAATCAAACATGTACATCTTCTGAAAGATCCCAAGTAATTGAGAGCTGAGAACAGAGTGTTGGTTGATGGGATCTCTGGGTCAGACTCTGAGCCTTAGAAGTCTGATGCTGCACAGCTTGTCTCTAGAGACAGGGCAGGGAAAGCAGGGGCCTGTTTTTCTCTCTGACGAGAGATTTCCCAGAGGAATTGCAACCAGTACTATCTTTGCACAGCTACTTTTTTTTTTCCCCTAAAAATACATTTTTCATCTATTATGTTAGTGGCTCAGCTGCTGCTCCTTTGCTTCAGCTTTGAAGGCTGAACCTTACATATAGACATCATTTCTAAAAGGATGGATTCCTCCTATGCTGCGTCATTGGGTGCTATTGTATGCCCAGAGCCACCTCGGTGTTGGTTTGCCCTGCTCTGCTGGTCCTGGTGGAATGTTTTGGGGGTGCTCCCACGCTCCAGGGAGGTTGGGTGGGTGCTGTGGCAGCCCCTGGTGTGGGTGACCCACCACTGTGCAGAGACTGAAAATGTGGGATGACCTGCAATAGCCATTTTCTGTGCCAATAGCTGCGTAATTTATTTATGGAGACGCATACATCCGTGAGAGTTTCTTGTAGTCTGATCCCTTGAGCTTTTTTGAAATAGGTATTCTACACTTGATGAGAAGGGTCATTTCTGTGACATTACCTGTCTTTTGTGTCTGTGAATGTTGAGGCTGATTATGTCTTGCTTCTGAAATGCTCTAAAAATTCTGACTTTATCTACAGCCTTAATTGCTGCTCATTAAAACCTGCCTGGTCCAGACTGAATAGCAATGGAGATGGATGGAAGGGATGACTTCCTGAAAGGGTTTCAGGCATTGTAGAAGGCATCAGGTCACTGTAGTACGTTAAGAATAACCAAGTCTAAAGATAGGAGTTAATTAAAATTAGAGATTGAATAAATTTCTAGGAATGTTAAAAGATGTTAATACAAATAATGGCTTTTTCTGCACTGGGGTTAGAATGAGAATAAAAAGGGAAGATACTTCATAAAGCACTGCACTCTTTGCTTTCTGCAGAAATAGGGTGTATATAGTAAATGTGAGCTAACTGCAGTCTGAAGGTTCATGGAGGAGGCTTACTGTGCTTGCAGTGCTTCGGGATCACAGCAAGTGCAAACATCCCTTTATGACGGTGCTCTACCCAGCATCAAGGGGAGCCATTCTGTGGCAGTCTGTGTGCCTGACATGTGGCTGCTAGCACCGTGTCACAGACAGGCTCTGTTTGTCCCCTGCCACACACTGGCTGTGCACAACTGCCGGCACAGAGTTAAAAAAAGGTGCTAAAAATCAACCACATGTGAGTGTGTGGGATTTCTAATAGAAAAAAAAAGTGAGGAAAAAAAAATGCAAAGTTTTAAGAATCATATGGAAGGCCTTGGACCTGCCTTCAGCCTGGAAATATTTTTTTAACTCCGCATTTATTTTAGAACTTGATAAACCATACTTTTCCCCACAAAAGAGTTACTGAAATCAGAAAGCTCTATCCCTCATCCCATGAGGTTGCAAATATAAAAGCATTATCTTAGGGATGTGTCTGATGCTCTCTGAGCACGCAAGCACATAATTCCCAATACCTTGAAGATTAATGCTTGAGGAGTTAGTGGTGCCAGGAGAGGGCTTTCTGTGGGGCTGTGTTGTCACCAAACAGTTTCAGGATCTCAGACAGAAGCACTGCAGTTGCTAATTGTGCTGGGGGTGTTTTCTAAGTGTCAGATGAGACTTGAGCCACTCAGACTGATTGTTCTGTCATGCAGCCAGCCATAGCACAGAGCTGCTGTCCTAGAGGGGTGCCAGTAACTCATCTGTGACCTCTGTCACTGATGGATGGGGAAACACTCCTTCTGACCCTGGCAATTCAAAAAATGTTGACTCACTTTTTCTGTTTATGGGTGCAAAAATCAATTCAAGTTGTGGGGTATTTATGGTAGTTGAATGGATGCAAGTTCTTTCCATCTTGCTTTTGTCATCTCCACGCAGTTTGCCTCATCTGTGTTAAAAGCAGATGAAGATAGTGGAACTTCTAATGGCTTTGGCAGTGAGTCACAAGTGCACGTCTAGACTCCTTAGACATTTTTTATGTTTTCTCACTAGCACGTAGGATGAGAGTTTCTCTTTAGTAAACTAGTTACACAGCCAGCTCCAAGCATAACAACTTTTCTATTTGGAGAGTTTTACAAGCTTATGTCAAAGCTGTATCTTAACTTAGTGTGTCTGTGCTGAGACCTTCATGATCCCTTCTCAGTTTTCATCTTTAGGAAGTTCTTTCATCTTGCATTTACACAGCCAATGTACATATTTTTAATTTTTTGGGGAAGATGGAGTGAGACTAGATTGGCTCCTTTGCTCTTCCCCTGAATCAAAACTCCTGTCTGTGTCTGGCTGTCTATCTATATCCTTATTTCCTGAAGTGACAGATGTAACTGCAAAATGTGATTCACTTGCCTGTTGCTCCTGCTATCAGTGTGAGGCTTCTTTGTGGTGTCCTAGTCCCATATTGCAACAGCAGCAGCAGCAAACCTTTTCTGGACACATTCAAAAAGCACCAAAGTCATGGCCTAAGCCATGGGTGCTGTTGTGGGGCTTCCCAGCTCTGGAAGGCTGGGTGTCACCTTTTGGAAGTGGGAAAACGAGCATGTTAGGTGGGGTACATCTAATGAAATCATCTAGCTGCCAAATCCAGAGACTGAATGAAATTTCATGCTCAATAAAATGAATAAATAAAGTGCTAAAGTGTCACTGTTTGCAGTTTATCTACTGGTAATGCTTAAAAAGACAACCTTGTGGTTATTACTTAAAATGTTTGAGAGAAAATGTGATGGTGACAGGTGCAGCTCCTTTCTCTGCCCCCTCAGAGCCTTGTGTCCCCCTGGATCTGTTCGTGCAGCTGTGGCTGCTGAGCCCAGTCCCACATCCAAGCTGAATTTTCCAGCTGTGGCACCACAGTGTGGGTGTTCTCACGGGATCCTGCACTGGGAGCACGGGGCTGGAGGCACATGGAGGAGCTCAGTGCTGAGGGCTGTTCTCAGCGACACACCCGGCAGCAGGGACTATAATGAGGCAAATTTTAAATGAAGTAGTTCAGTAATTGCAGTTTAAGTTTTTCACCTCAAAATGCATTTCCAGTGAAAGCAGTGGTGGCTTTGTCTACTGATGTAGAAATTTCAAAATTAGCACATCAATACCTTTTCTGAAATACACCTGATTACCTTGGAGGAAAGGCTGATCCCATGTCTTGAAAGTCTTTGTCCATGTGACTGCTACCTCAGTTAGTCTGAACAGATTTCTGCTCTGCAGGAAATGTAGCTGTGCTATCACTACAGTCTTCATTCTATTATAAAAGTTGAACTTCATTTTTTGACACTACTTGTAACAAAATATTTGATTTAAGGACTGGGAACTGTAGCAGTTATAATGTTTTAAATGTTTGTTATATTTTTCTACTTCACTAATATGATAAAATTCTCTCATTTCTAGGTGTGCACACAGAGGTATATTGTGAAGAACTACTTCTACTACTACTTGTTCAGGTTTTCAGCTGCTTTGGGTGAAGAGATTTTTTATATCACTTTCCTTCCATTTACCTACTGGAATATAGATCACTCTGTATCTAGAAGAATGATAATTATTTGGTCTGTAAGTATTTCTGTGATTAATTTAAACTTTAAATCTGTACCCATAGCAAATTAATATTTAAGAACAAGAGCAACCCTTCAAACAAACAAAATTCCTTCAGACAAAAGAAACACCAGCACTATTCATGTAGCTTCTTAGGAAGAAAAGGCATTGCAATACTGAGAGAGGAGGCGAGAGGCATCATCTGACTCAGGGTTTCTTCATCTCTGCCACATTTTGGACTGACTTCTTTCTCAGCACCATCACTGACTGAGCTGCTTTTGATACAGAGCAGCTGGGAAAATGCTTCATTTCCAATGTGTCAGGGTATTTCAGAGATTGTTTTTCTTCACTTTAGAAAACCCTTCTCTTATTCTCATTTCTTCTGTGTAATTTCATATAGTTCTGGTTTGGCTGAAATTACTATAAACCTGACAGTAAGGGGGATATGCAGGCTGCAGTGGAATAAGCAAGGTGTTTCTGCAGCCACTTGAGAGGGAAAAGATCAGGTTGTCTGTTGAAGGCTAAGACTTGAAGGCATTGATTTTTATTAATATGAGAGCATTCACAAATCAACTGACCTCAGCATTGCTTCAGCATGGGCTTGGGGTATCCAGAATAATGTATTTCCATTGTAGCACTGAAGAAACAGGAGATAACCAGGCACTTTAGGCCAGGACCAGCTGTTTTGTCACTGCCATTGCTCAGCTTGGTATTGATCAGATACTGCTGCCCAAATAAAACCATTTTAGAACAGGGGAGGGAGGTAGGGCACACCCCTGCTACATGGCAGAGCCTGGAAGTTTAGCTATTAATCTACACAGATTTAAGAAACTGAAGCTTGGTAAAAACTTAAATATGATTTCCAAGTTTATTTCTTTACAGTGAAGCTTCTCTGTGATCTGGTCAATTCTGGTTAATAATATTTTGTCTTTTGACTAAATAATATGGTAAGAAATAATGAAACCAACTTCAAATACACTTGGTCTTGGACAGAAGACATCAGTTGTTCTGCGCCAGTAACCTTAGTACATTTTATAATGAGAACATGAAAAATAACTTGCAGATGAAATTTAGAAGTACGTGGACACAGTATAACTAGAGCTGGGTTTTGGCCAGGAGTACACCTACAGCTTCTGGAAACGTGCCACAGAAGATGAAAACTGGTAGTCACTGCCTTCTGGGTTTGCAATTGCTCAAAAAAATGAGTCTTTGGAATTCTTTACATGCATTTCTGTAGACTTGCCTTTCCTTTTCCTTGCAAGATGTTCATCTGAGGTGTTGACCAGATCTAGTCTGACTTAATTAAAGTGTTCAAGCATCTGATATTATGATAATTAATATTATTTTTTCACTTACTGAGTTGTGGAGTTGCACTTTACCCTGAAAAGTATCAAGGAAACAGTTTTAAATACATGGGCTTGCGACAATCTGTATTTTTAAAATGTTAATTATATGTAATTGTGAAATGTTTAAAAATGTCTGTGCGGGCCATGTTAATGTTGTGATATGCTCAGCTGGGGGGTCTCTTGCTGGTGACTGGCATTCATGGAGCTGGTTTTGCTCTGTCTAACAAAATCATAAAATCATAGAATGGCTTGGGTTGAAAGGGACATTAAAAATCACCTTCCATTCCCCTGCTGTGCGTAGGGACACCTTCCACTGGACCAGGCTGCTCCAAGCCCTGTCCAGCCTGGTTTTAGATGTTTTGGTCATGAATGTGACATTTGGCTCAGCTGCATGGGAAACACCAAGATGTCAGTGGGACAAAGCTGTGCTTTTGACTAAATTGGAGGGTTTTGGTGATGGAGTTTGGAAGAAATGCTTCTGAATGGATGAGGATGATGTGTGGCTAAGAAGAACTGTGTTAGAGGACAGTAAAAATCCAGGCAGCCTGATAGTCTCTGACAACAGCTGTGAGTGGAGGGCTGGGAAGAGCATGAAGGGATGATTGCAGGACCCAGGTGTGTTCTGCAGGAGGCTCTTATCCATCTGGGGAAAGGAACTGGTATCAGAGGAGTGCCCTAAGAGAAAGGTAGGAGTAGTTCCCCTTTAAAGGGGGTGCTGAGGATGAGGAGAGGTTGTTAGTGAAGTTCTTCAGCAGGGACAGAGAGGGGACCAGCAATGACTTTTTCAAGAGCCTAGGGCAAAGCACAGATACGTTGGGAAACATGGTTGGCAGGGGTGATGGTGACACCACTGGCCAGGAGAAGTGGCTGTGCCCAAGTAGAAGTGGTGCTGAGGGTGATACTTTTTCTGCTGTTTCCCACTTAAACCTGTGAAGTTCGGCTGGAAATGACAATGTTGGTGTCCCAGGATGAATCAGGGGAGTTTCTTCCCTTAAAAATTAAAGCAGCATTAATGCTGTTTACAAAGACTTCCTGCCATCTTATCTGTAATAGTTTATGTGGAGTCAGTCACCCCCATTTGAGAAAGATAATTTCAAATTGGAGCAGCTCCAGGGATGATTAAAGAACAGACTCTTTTCTGAGCAGAGACCAAAAGCCTAGATAAATCCCTAGCAAAGTGAAGTTGGAGAGAGAATGGGGCTGGCTGCAGAAACCATGGGAAGGAAGGAGCTTCTTAAAATAAATCTACAGTCACAAGAAGAAACATGCATAAGGCAGTCATAAATTATTTCAGTTGAAGCCAAAGGTTGTGAAATAGCTCTAGAAGGGTGAAGGGCAGAAAGAAAAATTATAAGGAGTTTATTTTAGCAGCAGCAGAGAAGTAGACTTGGAACCTGGGAATGTCTTCTCCAGCTCCGGGTCCTCAGAGCCAGCTGCTGGTGCTTTTCTGCTCAGGTGGATGGCTGTGGGAAATGCTGATGGTTGTTCCATCCAGGTACTTTGGCAGCTTAAAGCAGCACATTGTGCTTCCATGGGGCTTTGCCTGTGAGGATCCAGAGTATATATGTAGGCTTTACCTTCACCTTTGTGGGCAGATGGAGGAAATAAATAACTGTATGAAACCTCTGAGCAAGGTGCTGAGTCAGTAATGAAGGCACCCTGGTGTCTTTGCTTCTCTTCTCCAGCAATTTGAAGTAAACACTCTTGAAAGTGCACAGGCAAGGCTTTGATGCCTGTGACTCTTGCAATTTCAGCCAGGAAGTGCAAAGATGAAAAATGACTTCACACAGTCCCCAAGTGTACTTTAAATTTACTGCCCATCTCAGCTCAAGAGGTGCAAGCACACTTTGTTTCTGTTTGTTTATTCTTTACTTTTTGCACTGCTTCAGGCTTGAAATCTTTATTTTGATGTCGAATTTCAAAGGCAGAGGCCTGGAAGAAAGTACTGTTTCAGTTTGTTGTTCAGCATGCCTGGAAATCTTTTTCTTTTTTTTTCCTTGTTTTGTTTGTTTGTGGGGTTTTTTTTGGTTGGTTTTTGGGGTTTTTGGGGGGGTTTTTTGGCTTTTTTTGTTTTTTGGCTTTTTTTTTGTTTTTTTTTCTTCAGGCCATGCCTCTTTATAGCCTATAAAATTTTAATTTATGCAATTTAAATATGAGCTGGCCAGCATGGACTTTGTTGGGGCAGGTGTGGAAGCTTTTGGCATGTGACAGTGATAAGCTGCTGACTCAGGGGTAGGTGGCACCTCTGAAGGAATGCAGCGTTTGGGTGTCTGGTGATGGCAGGCTGTGTGTGTCCCTCAGGGCTCCCTGAGCAGGGGACATCTTCAGCAAGTCTGAGAAGATCCTGGCTCTGAATCAGTAGCAGTTTAGCTTTCCCTCTTGCTTTTCAGAGGAACAGTTTTCTAAAGGCTGTCAGCGCTTAGTTACTCAGCAACAGTGAGCTCTGAACTCCCTCTCAGGGTAACCAGGAGTTTCCTAATCAGCTGGAGTTTACCTGCAATTGTGATAGCACTGATATTGCTGTGCAGTGATTGAAAACACACTTGGAAGCAAACTTTGGGTTTAACAATTCTTATGTGTTTGCTAGTTTTAGTGCCTTTGCAACACCTCAATGAAACAAGCCTGGAACTGCTGACAAACACAGTCACTTGAAAGCAAAGCTCTTAAAGCATCAAATATTGCACTGCATGAGAATGTGTAAAACTTTATTCAGGCTCATAAGTAACTACATGTCAGAATACTAAAATAAATGGTGTTTGCAAGTTGATAAAGTGTTGATTGAAAGGGAATTTTGCAAGAGCTGGTAGCTGTACTCCACCCTTGAAGAGAAAGTGCCAGTAAGACTTTCGTAACTGAGACAAGCTGTGAATCGTTCAAGGTGAAGTTTAAATTGGAAACATTTTCTATTTCAATAGAGCTTCTAGGTGTAACAGTTTGTCAGTTTTAGATATTAGATGACAAAGCAGATCAATGTGACTACTTTTCCTTGCTACCAGGAGCCTGGACCCAAATTTCCTTCTCTAAGCCCGTTATAAGATAGTCAACTACCTTATAGATTTTGTCTAAAGGCTTCTTTTAAAGACCAAGTGAATGTGTTAGGGTGTTGGCTGGTTGTGTTTCTGGAGGCTCAAGGATCTACTAATCTTGTTCTGGTTTTGCGTTTCTGAAACTTGAATTGAGACAGAGTCCTCCTTCCAAAAGATAAATAAATATATATATAACTCTTTTAGGAAGCTGCCTATGCTGTGTCTTCCCTGTCCCTCTGCCTCCTGCTGCCCTTTGCTGTGATGTGAATGCTGTGTGGCTTTTGATGGGCTGGAGAGCTGCCTGTTGGATTTGCTGCTCCCATGGTGGCTAGGACAGCCCAAGTGTCTGAGCATCCCACCAGCTGAATGTGACCTGGAATGTCCCACTGACCCTGGCCAAACCTTTGGTAAACATGAGAAGTTCCTGTGCAGCCAGCAAAGCCTGATGTATTTTCTGGGAAACTATACCCATGCTGGAAATGACAGGTCCTGGAGCTCCAGGAGAGCCAGCTTCCCTCTGCAACAAGGTGTGTGTGCCTTGAGGAGAATCCCAGCCCTGCTGCTGGTATTGGCACACGGGGAGCAGCCCGGTGTTCAGGAGGGGATGGGGACAGGACACAGTCTGAAGGTGGCTTTGGGCCGCAGGCTGGCTGTGTCTGGGGCTCCTCTGCTCTGCAGGGCTTCCTCCACCTGAGCTGCTGCCAGGGCAAGGGGCCAACAGTGCTGCTAAGTGACTTCCACTTTGTGCTTTCCTGCAGCCAAGCCTTAGTTCCTGACACTGACTCCGGGGTAGGAGGAGCACCTCCACAAGAACATGCCCTTCCTTGCCCTGTTCCTCTTTCACTCTGAACCGAGTGATGCTCGAGGGACACAGTCACAGCTAGTATCTGCTGCAGTGTTTATCTGGTCACTTACCCTGGGGGATGCTGAGAATAGAACAGTGCAGGCTGGGTGCTTGGCTTAATTTCTGTATGGTAAAGCAAAGTCATGCCTGCCTTGTCAACCACATACAGTCTTTACTTCTGCTTGACTAATCTGCAAATGTTTATTAATAATGCATCCTTCTTTTTTTTCTTCATTATGCTTGGTCACTCCTATCAGTTGCACAGTGCTTGTGAAAGAAATCCAAAGCAACATCATTTTCAATCTGTAAATTTCCTTTCTAGGAAGATGACATATACTACTGCAGGCAAGGGTTTCTAGAGCCAGGTTATAGAGTTTCTGTTTTGGAGCTGAACCAGCAGATTCAAAGTCAGGCTGCCACACTGTGAGCCTCAGAAGAGGTTGCCAATGCTATTTGACCGTGTGTCTTCTCTAGAATTTTGTCTTGTCTTGCCTTTTGTCTTGCCTTTTAATAGATCAATAATGAAGATAAGAACAGCTGCAAAATCAGAAATATGATCTGGTTCCCCTTTGTTAGCTGAAATATTACAGAATACAAAAAGAATTGCTCCTCCTGACCTTCATATGCCAGTAGGAGGGTTAGGTGTGTCCATGCTGTGCAGAGGTTGTAGCAGGGCAGGGTTGAAGGAGGATGTCTACACACAGCACATCTGCAGCCCTGAGCATGTTTTCTCATTCCTCCCAAGCTTGGGGCATAGGAATGTTCCACAGGGAAACTGCACTCTCTGGCAGTGCTGCCACGCCTCTGCACAGGGAACTGGCTTAGTTATGTCTGTCTGCTCCATGTGCATCTGCACTGTGGTGCTTCCAGAGCTCTTGCATCCTGTCGTGGGAGTGATGCACGTGAGGAATGAGGGGAAACCATTGCAAATGCCAACAATACTTGCAGGTGAGAAAAACCTCCTTCTTAGATGGTTGACTTGCACACCAGAGGTATGGGAATGTCAGGGAAACAGGTCACTTCGTGGCACTCAGACACTCAGAAGGAGGGGAGCAGCCCCTCACCCCAGAGGGATCTCCTGCAGATGTTGGAACAAATTAATCCACCCGTGTGGATGCTAATGCCTCAAATTTTGTTCTGTAGTTGTTCACTAAAGCAAGATCTTTTAAAATACAAAGATAGATTCACCTTGTTTATCCTGATGCAAAGGCTCAGGTGAAGAAGTATTTTTGGATATAGACCATATATGACTCAGAGCAAATTAAGAGGAAGCTCTCAGAAAAAGATTACAGAGGCTGTCTTGCTGCTATAGCAACTGCCAATTGCCTTTGTGTAGTAAAATGTAATGCTGTTCACTCCAAGTGGCAATAAGGCCTTGCCTTTCCTTCACCTGGAGTCTTGGCTTACTGTAAAGGGTTGCTATGGCCTGTTGCACTCAGTGCAGGCCAGCCCAGCTGTAGTGGTAGGCACCAGAGTTTGAGGGAGGTCTTGGGTTTAAGTTGCTTACAGTTTTGGGGGAGGGTTTGTTGTTTTGTTTGTTTGTTAGTTTATTGATGCTTACATTTGTTGCAAGGATTTAACTCAGAAGAGTCCAGAGTAATTTTCATTGCATTGGGAAAACACGGATGTGCATGAGAGAAGGGCAGGGGTGGGCACTGCTGGATGGGTCCCTCCAGTGCTGCTCCTACGCTGCTCTGTGGCACAGGGCTGTCCCCAGGGAGGGCACCCCACTGCCCGGGGCAGGCAGATCTTCCAGAAGCTCTGTTTGCTTTGCCGTGCTGTGAGCAAAGAGCCCGGGCAGAGCCCGGGCAGAGCCGTGCTCCTGCAGCCCGCGCAGAGCCGTGCTCCTGCAGCCCGCGCAGAGCCCGGGCAGAGCCGTGCTCCTGCAGCCCGCGCAGAGCCCGGGCAGAGCCGTGCTCCTGCAGCCCGCGCAGAGCCCGGGCAGAGCCGTGCTCCTGCAGCCCGCGCAGAGCCCGGGCAGAGCCGTGCTCCTGCAGCCCGCGCAGAGCCCGGGCAGAGCCGTGCTCCTGCAGCCCGCGCAGAGCCCGGGCAGAGCCGTGCTCCTGCAGCCCGCGCAGAGCCCGGGCAGAGCCGTGCTCCTGCAGCCCGCGCAGAGCCCGGGCAGAGCCGTGCTCCTGCAGCCCGCGCAGAGCCCGGGCAGAGCCGTGCTCCTGCAGCCCGCGCAGAGCCCGGGCAGAGCCGTGCTCCTGCAGCCCGCGCAGAGCCCGGGCAGAGCCGTGCTCCTGCAGCCCGCGCAGAGCCCGGGCAGAGCCGTGCTCCTGCAGCCCGCGCAGAGCCCGGGCAGAGCCGTGCTCCTGCAGCCCGCGCAGAGCCCGGGCAGAGCCGTGCTCCTGCAGCCCGCGCAGAGCCCGGGCAGAGCCGTGCTCCTGCAGCCCGCGCAGAGCCCGGGCAGAGCCGTGCTCCTGCAGCCCGCGCAGAGCCCGGGCAGAGCCGTGCTCCTGCAGCCCGCGCAGAGCCCGGGCAGAGCCGTGCTCCTGCAGCCCGCGCAGAGCCCGGGCAGAGCCGTGCTCCTGCAGCCCGCGCAGAGCCCGGGCAGAGCCGCGCTCCTGCAGCCCGCGCAGAGCCCGGGCAGAGCCGTGCTCCTGAAGCTCCTGTGTCACCCGCACAGAGCCTGGGCAGTGCCGTGCTCCTGCAGCTCCTGCAGCCGCTCTGTGCAGCCCGTGGGGTGCAGGTGACACAGAGCACCACCTTTGCCGGGTGACCTTCAGCAATGCGCACCTGCCGTCGTTCTCTCGGGAAGCCTGCCAGTTCCCCACAAATGCTGCTTCTGCCGCATAATTCAGGACAATGTGAGTAAATGTGAGTACGTGCACCGTACCCAGATAAGCTAAAGACAAAGGTCTGGTGCTCCAGAGATCAGTGTTTAGCCTGAGCATATTCTGGAGTCCTCTGCACATTTTATGAAGGTCGTCTCACCTCTCCTTACTGTCTATAATGTGTTTCTAAGAAGTAGAAGGGTCAGAATTTAATCTGGGATGCCAGGAAGGGGAGGGTGTTGTGAGGATGCCTGGTATTTTCACTTACCCATCCCACCTCCAGCATTCAGTCTGTTTTTCACCATCACAGGAGTCCTAGCATAGCCTTCATTTTTGAGATGACTCACTTCCTTTCCTGCAATGCTCTTACGTTCTAGTGCTAATAATACTTCCACAAGTGGAAGTCATTATTATAGAAGACTGCTGATAAACTGGCTCATCCTACCTTGCCTCTCAGATGGTATCACAAATGGCAGCCTCAATGTTTTATGTTCTGCCTGAGAGAGTAATTTTTCTTTCAACCCTGGAATTTAATTAACTTCCAAACATGTGCCTGCATCCATTTGGAAACTGATAGCATTAACTAAATAAACCCACACAGTAGGTTTTTAAAATACATTTGTTCCTTGAGCCTTTGTTTACTTGAACAGTCTGGGGCAGGGCATTCACTGTCTGCCCTGGGCTGTGTGTGTCTGTAGGAGCAGCCAGGTGTGTCCTACCTGCTGCTGCTAATAAGGCAGGAACATGACTCACATGATGAAGGATAAAGGATGCAAAGGCACCAGCAGTCACTTTTCCAGGCCTGGGTGCTGGCTGTAGGTCTAGCACTCTCTGGCATGTGCTTTGCTGTAGAGAGAAGGATGAAGGAATGTGACTGGCTTTTTCCTTGTCCTGACTTGTGAATCCTGCCATCCTTCTTTTAATGTGAAATAATTTTTTAGATAGCTGATGGGAGTGAGAGGGATGCAATGTGCCTGGTGACAAATGTGGCAGTGGGTGATTGTGTTGCTGTTCCAGCATATGGCCAACACCAGTAGCAGGGGAAGGATGTTATTTTAAGCCCCCTCCTTGCTGGTGGAAGCATGAGTAGCAGAAGAGTGAGCTGTCTCACAGCAACTGAGCTTTCATGGTAGACACCAGTTAACTGGATTTTTGTGCTAAAGAAAAAAGGTTTGCTTGGCTTTGCTTTAAAGAGCCTCCTCTGCCTATGAGTGGCAACATTATTCAAAGGGAGGAGGGCTACAACAGAAAGTAAATACATCCTGTCGGGACAGCCCAGTTAATTTCTCTCAGATGTCCTCACTGTGGATGCTGAGAGCCTTTGGGAAGAGGGTGCTAAGGAGCCAGGGATGCCCTGGGCATGGCTGGATGGGCAGCACCTCTCAGGGATACCAGATAGCATTGCCCTTTGCCTTTGCTTCCCTCGCTGACCTGAGAATACAACATTTCCCCTAAAAGTACAGCTCTGCTTGGGAGCTAACTAATGCAGCCCTCGCTTAAACCTCTGGTGTCCCAAGCAGGGAATAAAAGCCTTTTACTGGGAGCTAGGCAGGAGAACTGGCACCTCATGTTGCTTGTCTAGTTTTCCCTCTGCTGCCTGTGCAAGGACGCCAAGGCTGTCATTTAATAACCATACGGGTGGTGTGTCCCAGCAGGGCTCCTGTAGCACTGGCTGCAGTGGGTGAAGTGGGAGCTACTGGGAATGGAAGGGGGAGCTGGTGCTGGACATGGCTGGGCAAGGCGCTGATTGAAGATGGGGGTGGAAAAATTTCTCTTACGGCTGTTTACATTGTAGGAGAGGAGTTGTAAAGGATAGGGAGGATGCTTAAACTTCTCTGGCATGGGGTGGGAGCCAGCTGTCTGTCTCACACTGTCCTGTATTGCTGAATCTCATCAGCCAACCCTCCTTTTGGTCCCACTTCTGCTCAGGTTACCATACAGTGCAGCAAAACCGCCACTTCCTTCGCTGGCTGAGCTAATGGAAATGCCTTTAATAATTCAGGGGATAAATTCTCCACTTGGAGGGGTGGATTCTGCAGGAAAAAGCACAGAAATACAGGTGGTTCTAGGGTGGGCTGCATGGGGATTGTCTGTGCTGACTGACAGCCTCTCCTGTCCCCAGATAGTGATGTACATAGGCCAGGTATCCAAGGACATTCTGAAGTGGCCTCGGCCCCTGTCACCACCTGTCGTGAAGCTGGAGATGAGGACGAACGCAGAGTATGGGATGCCATCCACCCACGCCATGGCAGCTACAGCCATCTCCTTCTCCTTTTTCATTGCAACCATGAACCAGTACAAGGTAGGGGTACAGAAAGAAAACAGCATAAGAAAAAGAAAGTACATTAAAAAAAGAAGAGCCTGTGTCTGCTTCCAGCAAGCCACATAAAGCTTGCAAATCCAAAGATGTTGCCACTTCCAGAGGAGTTCTGTATTTATTTTCACAAATGTGTATTCTTTCCTGTGCTTGCCTGTAGCTGGTCAATAACAGACACAAAAAGAAATTTAGTGGAAATGTCCTTTTTCTTTCTTTTGCATGGTCTCCTTTCAGAGCTGCTGGCATGCTGCACTGCCCTGCTGTGGCTTGGTGGGTTCACTGTGTTTTTGCAGGTGGGGTGACCATGGAGGGAAGGTGCCTGGTTGCCAGCATTCTGTGCTCACCCTGTGCCCACCAAGTCAGTGCTGCACACTGGGACACGCTAACTCCCAGGGAAACCAAAAGAGTTCCAAGTCATGTGGTTTCCTTGTGAAGGGAAAAGCATCCTTGGAAATCCCCTGGCTCTAACCTGTGTTAGACTGATAGCACACAACATGATTGGAGAGCCTGCTTGTCAGAGGAGTAACAGCAACTTCACTGTACTGTAGCTGTAGGCTGCTTGGGGAAGTCTCATCATTTTTCCTTGTCATCTTTCTAAAACATTTATTTCCTGGAAACTCACTTCTCCTTGATGATTATTCTCGTTCCATTTAATGAATCCAAGCCTGTGTTTCCTGTACTCTAGCAATAATAACTTCCTGACTGCATTGTGTTTAAGAATTGTTTCTCAGCCCTCTCAAGGGATAAACCCATGTTACCAAGAGGGCTTCTGCTCTTTGTGTAGTAACTGGTCAGAGCAGCTTGACAGTGGGATGGGGATAAGGAGCCATAAAAGGGAATATTTGTCAGCCCACAAGGCAGGTGAGATCCATCCCATGTGTCAGAGCTGCCAAGAAAACCTGGTCAGCATCACCTTCTCCTCAGTTCACAAGTGACCAGTGGGACACGCAGCTATTCACAGGTGGTCTTGTGTTTCTTGGAAACTGCCATGAAACAAGAAAGCTGCTGTCAAATAATTAAATTGTTTCATTGCCTCTATTAAGATGGAAAAATCTCCCAGTACATTATGCTGCTATCTTCTCAAGATGCCCTAATCATCAATTACTGATCTGGACTAGCTCCCAGGCTGCCTGCCCAGGGAGGAGTCAAGTGGGTGCAAATGCTCCAAATGCTTAGAGAAAAATAGTGTTTTATGAACTGGGAGTGACATCTGCAGCTGGGTCTGAGCTCTCTATTCAGGGGGCTGGAGTATGCCAGGGGAAAGGGTCAGAAGAGAGCTGTTATGCTTAGAATTTCCACAGAAGCATTTTTGTGCTGACCTGTGGCCACTCTGGTCAGTCATCAGCCTCTGGCAGAAGATGGAGACTTTTGTGTCAAATTGGATGAATTAATTGCATTTACTTATATTTTGAGCTGCTTTATTTTTTACAGAAAAATCTCTCTTATGGACTGAAAGGAGTCCTGCAGCCCACTCAGTTTCAGGGTTTGAACAAGTGGATTAAGGGCTAATATGTTAAGCTTATTCTTTACCAAATGTGGGGTTTTTAATTTTTAAATGTTGATTTATTTAAATGCTTCTTTCCATGTTTTCAGGCTACTCAGAGAGGGTATTAAGCAAAAACAGCTTCATAAGAAGATTAAGCCTTTAAGTGTCACAGGGAAGAGCAGTCCTGACTGCTCTAATAGCTGGGTTGTGGTTTCAGCCCAGACATTGATTCTCCCTATCCAGCCCACTGCTCGAGGACTATTGATCACACTTCTGGTCAGACTCTGCAGCTGTCACAACCCCCTTGGCTGAGCTGAGACTGCAGTGCTGCCTGAGGCATGGCTTGTACAACATGGTGTATCTTTTTCGTTAAGCTCTTTAACAGTGACATGGTTTTTGCAGATAGATATTGTAGGGAACAATTATGCCAATACCATCTATTTCCCAGACTTCTCCACAGTGAGATCAGATCTTCCAGAAGCAGACACCACAGGTAATGAAATGACCTTCTAGCAGGGTTGGGTGTTGATTGAGGGGAGCCCTTGTCTCAGGTCACATTCATCTCTTGGGGAAAGCACAGCTCAGGAGCCTCTTCCCAACCTTATGTCAGTCCAGCTGCTTGGTTTATTGGGTGAATTTAATTTTTTTCCCCTTTTTACAGTATCCATTTGAGCTTGGCCTGGTGGCAGCGTTTGTGTTTTCGACGTTGGTGTGCCTGAGCAGGCTCTACACCGGAATGCACACAGTCCTGGTAAGGATGTGCCTGCAGCTCTGCTTTCCTACAGCAACTCCCATCTCCCACTCTTCAAGTGATGTATGACCTGCCTCGGCCATGCCACAACAGGAGGAGATGAGTTGTGCCACTGAATTTCGGGCTGTGCGTTCCAAGGAGCTGTGCGGAAACCCCAGGGCTATTGCAATTTGAGTCTGCAGGGAGTGATTTACAGCACGGGGATCCCGCAGCGCGCGTGGGCGAGGAGCCGGGTGAGGTCAGGGTGGCATCTCCATCTGAGTTTTCAATTTCGAAATTTTAATTGCGAGGAATGCGCTTGGGCAACTGACGCTGCGCCTTAGCTAAGCCCTTTGTGCAATAGTATCACTGTTTTCAGCGAGAACTACCCGGGGCTGGTTGAGCCTGGGAGTGTCGGGGAGGAATTGCAGCTCGGTGACTCACGAGGGTAAAGCGTGGCAAGTGAGCTGCCCTTGAGGGCCTGGGCAACAGCAGTGCTGCTGTCAGCATACAGGAACAAGGAACTCAAAATTGACAAGTATCTTGTTTTCAGCTGGAAGGAAATTAATTCTTAAGGGACTGAGATGCACAAATACTTTGTCTGAAAATAATTATAAAATACCTGTGACTTTATTTGACAGACTTGCTGGGCACAGTTGCTTAGAGACATCGGTGCTGCTTTAGGAACAAATTTCAGTGTGTCTGTGATAGCTGGTTCTTTCCTGACAAGAGGAAACTGTTGATCTGTTATATATAGTGGCCAGGGGGGTGGTCCAGCTTTCCAAGTGTGGATAAAAACTTCTGGCTGTTTTCCCACAGGAGTTTGATATGCATTGTTGGTTGCATATGCATAAATAATTGAATCTTTTTTATTAAGTAATAATTATGTTTGTAATGATAATTGATGACTGTAAGAAAGGGAGCCCTCATGAGATTAAGGTTAGCTATAAAATATAGCCTGACCTTCCCTTTCAGGCCCAGTGGATCAAAACAATATCTTACATCGAAGCTGCAGACATCCTTTCTGGGCTACTGACCTTAAGTCAATCAGTAAAAATTCTTTGCATACTTCTCTTGCTGGCCCATCGTAATGAAAGACTCATCTAAATTTAGATGGATTTTAGGGTAAAGAAGAAAAAGTCTTTTGTGCTTTTGACATGATAGAAAAAGGCTGTAAAATACAAGTTTAAAAAAAGCTTCTCATCTGAAGTGTGAGGAATGCTGCCTTTCAAAAGGGCAAATGTGCTTGGCTGGGGTCTCTATCCTGTGTGTGCCATAGTGGGGATGGAGCTGGGGAAAGGCCCAGGGATCACAGGTTCCACATACAACCCTCTGTCTGCAGCAGCTTGTCACCACATGGGCTGGCTCTGGTGTCCAGCCTGCAGTGATGGTTCTTTGGGAAAGAGGACAGTTCAGAGCTGTTTCTGACCTTTGGTGGGACAGCTCCTGCTCTGAGCTGGGATGTCACAGGGCTGGGGCACAGCAGTGCCCAGCCAAGCCATCGGCTGAAAGATCCTGGGTTTTTAACTGGGGCCTTAATAGAAAGGATGTAATCATGTATTAAGTGGTCAGAGCATTTTAGTAAAGCAAAGGAATGGGTAACAAATATCCATGGACTTGGTGTAACTGAATTTTTCCTGTGACAAAGGCAGTTGCATTGTGCTTTCCTTCAGCTCTAGTGCAGAATCCCATCATCTGCAGCCTCAGCTCTACAAATCTGTTTGTATTTCAGCACGGCTGGCCTTGATTTTGAATGAGAAGTGGTATCAGAAAGCACAGTGATGTCATTAGAAGAGATATTACCATTAAAGACCTCCTGGAGAGGCAGTCAGCTGGTATGGGAGCTATCTGCATCCTTCCAGCTGTACCAGAATGAATACTATGCTCAGGGAAAAGGGAACAAACACCCGTGGCCTGGGCTGTTACCAGGAGAGTATCACCCAGCCAGAGAATGGGGTGGCAGCAATGATCTCATACTACTGACAGGTAATTTAGTTACAACCTCCCATCTCTACCACCTCAACATCAGAATGTCCTGTGTGTGTAGAAAAACAGGGGAAATTCAGAGTCCTTTCTTGTAGGTCTTAAATGCTGGAGTCTGAGGACCTGGTGAAGAGGAGATCTGGAGTTACTTGGAAAAGGCAAAGTAAAAAAAAAGTAAAAATTTGGACATATTTTGAAGCAGTGAATCTGCAAGTTTTCAGGGGTTATTTTTGAGAAACAAAAAACAGATGGAGATGGTATGGCTGGTAATTGTTGTTGTTTGCCTTTTTTCTCCAGAGAGTTGTAATTTAGAAAATATTACTTTGCTTTCCATCTCAAAACACTGGCCCAATTTTTGGTCCCTGCCTCAGGGCAGTGAACAAATTTTCCTGTCTCACATCTGCTGAAGCCATTCCCTCCAGAGCCACAGCTGCTGTGGTGAGAGCCTCACTGGCACTGCAACTGCCCTGAGTTACAAGCAATAATGTCCTGTGCTGACCAGCACAGTCATTTTTTATAACCAAAAAACCCTGAAGGACTTTTTCCCCCTAAGATATACCCATTTAATGTTGATTTATTTCTGATTTCATCTCCCATGGGAGGGAAGGGGTGTTCTGAAGCTCCCACCTTGCCCCTTTGCTGGGCTGTATTTCAATTTTTTTCATACTACCATTAATCCTGAAATTACCTTACATATTTTAAAGCTGATAAACATGCAACGTATTCCTGGTACTTTACACACTGTGTGGTACAGTCCTTAGGAGTAGAGTTTAGGAGTGTGAGCAGTGTCTCACACTGAATGAAAATGTCCGGGAACTCGGGCAGTAAGCAAACATGTACCAGACAGAATAGGAAAGGTGCTCTTTTTGCTTAGATTGGCAAAATCAGGGAAGCAGGGCAGATGTTTGGCGCTGAGCAGGGCTGAGCTACATGGCCTTGGAGGGGCTTTAGGGGAGGTAGATGGGAGCCTGGGGAGGATTTGTCTGCACTGAGGGAGCTGGAGCATCCCAGCAGGGCAACCGGAGATTTTCAATTCTGCAAGTAGTACTGCACCTTGAGCAAAATCTGTGCCTGCCCTTATTTAAAAATTCCTTTATAATTGCGGGCTTGGCGAGAGGATAATCTGTTTACACAGGCAGACAGGCAAGAATGTGCTTCCTGGGCGTGCAAACAGCAGCTCTACCCCCGGGAAAAGCTCAGGTGCTGCTCAGGGGGCACAGCAGAGAGAATCCGCCAGGCAGGTCTCGCAGAAATCGGAGCCATCCTCCTCTTCCCTTCTTCGCCTTAGTTTAACAGGCAAGGGGGGAAATCATTAATTCCACACTGCTAAATGTAAGTCTTGGTCTGGATCTTGCCCACCTCCTCTGTATGTTCAAAAAATGAAACCTGCCCATGCACGCCAGGACTGAAGGGAGCCACCAGAGACAGCCACGGCGTGTCCCAAGCTCGCCAGCGGCCTCTGGGGAGGAGTTTCCAAAATGAGAAGCCCAGATATTGGTGGTTAGAGGGGAAAACAGAATAAACCACTGGCCTCCTATATATATATATATTTACTTAGGAAACGTACACATATACTACTGTACTGATACATACATTATAAAACGCAAAATTAACAAATATAAGATAACAATGAAATAAGCACTACTTTTCAAAAATGCACATTTTATTTTGCTTATGAGCAGTGCAAAAATTATATTCTCCCCCAGCCCCATGGGTTGCTTTGTGCAGCAAGTTTGGAGACCACAGGTACAGTGCCACTGGTCAGGGGCGGAGCTGATTGTTGGGGTCCTGCATGAAACTTCCAAGACCCACGTTACCATACTGGGGCTGAATGGGAGGATAACAAAATTCAGAAAATTTTAATCAGGTTTGTAAATTTGGACTGTGCAACTAGGTCAGGAACTGCTGGAGACAGCTGGGTAAACCTGAGCGAAGCTTTTGTGAGGAAATGTTAATGTTTGGTTACATTTCTTTAATTAGATCAGAAAAGCATGTGAACAGCTTTTGAGTTTTGCTCCCTGATCACCCATAGAGGGGTATTGAGGATTTTTTCTTCTAGCATGAGGTGGACAAACATCTGTATGGGAAATAGATGTACAGAGTGGGGATGGGATTTCTGAGTATCAGTGCTGGGAGCAGACCCCAGCTCTTTTGCGTTGAGGCAGCTGCTTAGTGTTGGGCCAAAACATGCTTTGTATGTAAAGGTATCATCTAAGAATTGACATCAAAACATGAATTACTGTGAATTAAAGGTATATAATGTAATGGTATTTTACCTACTAGACATCTGTGATCAAGTTTGTGTATTTCCATGGCTAGCCTCATGTTTTGGATAGGGGAATAAATGGCAATTTGTATAAGGAACATGCAAAATGGCTGTAGGAGTTGTTTAAAACCAGATGTGCTGTGAATCTAATGGAAGTTGTAAACAGCTGAAGTTCAGCCATACAGGAGTAATGCATTTACCAGAATGTCATTAAATATTGCTGTTATGAAAAAGTCCCCTCATTCCTGCCTTACTTGAAGTGAAGCTCACATAAATAATTTTCAGACTGTGACTAAGCATGGTAGTAGTCATCTGTCATGACTTGTGAGAAAGATACAATCTTAGAAGAGGACATTTCTGTCTGTGACTAACTTCAGCTTTTGCAGAACATTTTGTGGCTGTACTAACACTGCTGCCTCTATGTGACACTGGAGGGGCAGCACGGGGAAACTTGTTTTATTGCTTTTTACCTGAATGCTCTCATACAGATGGCTTTTTTTAGGGGCTGCCTCCTTTTTCAGCTTTGTGGCTGACAATGATCAAGTTCTCAAAAAACCTTTTTTGCCTCTGTTAATAAATTAGGGTTTAACTATATGCTTGCTTCAGGCACTGTACTAAAAGCCGGATTTCAGAGACTTGGGCAGCAAATTTCTCCTTGCTGTATCCCTGCCTGGAGGTGCCTCCCTCCTGTTGCTGGCAGAAACCATGGCACATGCACCACATCCTACAGCTCTGCACTTTCCATCCCTGGAGCTCGTGTTTCTGGGATGGGAGCCTGTCTCTGACAAAGGACAGCATCTCTGCGTCTCCCCCTTTATCAAAGCAAGCAAGGGATAATCACACTAAGGTGATGAAATTACTTGTAGGGTTATGGGAGGGAAAGGGTTTGTGTGAAGGCAGCCCACTGCAATTCTCACCACTCTTGTCCCTGAGATGGAGCTGTGCACGTGCCTTTTCCGAGGCAGTAGGTGGAGATTGCCCTCAAAACGTGAGGGCACGTGAGGAGAGGAATGTGTGTCCAGAGACACATGAAGCTAAAATTGGGTTTGTGGATTGTCATGTTTTGTTTAGCAGAGGCTTGAGGTTGTCCCTGCATGTGGATAATGCCATCACTGGATTCAGGGTGTTCCTCCACTGCTGGGCCTCACCAATGCAGATGCTGGTCTTTTATCCCCACCCAAATACGTGGTTTACCTTCCAGGTCTCACAAAGCCTTTTAAATGTGATTTCTTTACAGGATGTGATCGGAGGAGCACTGATTTCGGCTGTGCTGCTCGTGCTCTTGTATCCTGCGTGGGACACAATAGATCGCTTGCTGTTAACCAACCCCTTCTGCCCACTGTTTTCCATAGTTGTGCCTCTTGTCTTATGTTACAACTACCCCAAACTAGACTATTATAGCCCTACCAGGGGAGACACCACTACGATCTTAGGGGCAGCAGCTGGAGCAACTGTGGGATTTTGGTTAAACAACCAGTACGCTGCTTCAGCCTACACTGACGAAAGCATTCAGCCTGAATTTCCTCTGCTCACCAGTACAATGGTGTTTGTGCTGGCCAGGTTCTTCGTAGGGATCTTGGTGGTCCTGCTGACACGCTGGGTCATGAAGAGCGTGGTCCTTGGCATGCTGGGCTACCGGTACAAGTTCCCCATTGGCGACCTGGCAGCCCGGAGGCGTCTGGAGGTTGAGGTGCCCTATAAGTTTGTAACATACTCCTCCGTGGGCTTCACGGCCACCGTGATTGTGCCACAGCTGCACGAGCTGCTGGGACTGATGTGAGCACGGCTCCTCCTCACCGAGCCACCTGCAGCACCACTGCTTCAGAGACCGGATAGTCCAGGCTGGTGACCTGACCAAAAAGTGTTTTGTGCCTTTCTGCACTGGTGTAGTGGGTTTGGCTCTGGCTGGATGCCAGGTGCTCACCAAAGCTGCTCTATCACTCCCCTCTCTCCAGAGAGAGAAAAATATAATGAGAGGATCATGGCTCAAGACAAGGGCAGGGAGAGATCACTCGGCAATTTTACTGTCACAGGCAAAACAGACTCAACTTGGGGAAAGAAGTTTAATTTATTACGAAACGAATCAGAATAGGATAATAAGAAATAAAACCAAACATTACAATCACCTCCACCTACCCCTCCCTTCTTTCTAGGCTCAACTTCCCTCCTGCAGTCTCTACCTCTTCCTACCCACCATCACAGGAGGATGGGAGTGGAGGTTACAGTCAGTTCATTGCATGTTGCTGCTGCTGCTGCTCCTTCCTCCTCAGGGGCAGGACCCCTCACACTCTTCCCCTGCTCCAGCATGTGGTCCCTCCCACAGCAGACAGCTCTCCAAAAACTTTTCCAACGTGAATTTTCCCATGGGCTGCACGTCTTCACCCAGCATGGGTCCCCTGAGGGATCAAAAGTCCTGGCAGGACTTTTCAGTGTGGTCTTCAAACCCTTCTTAGGGCATCACCCTGCTTCATTGTGGGGTCCTCTACTGATTGCAGGTGGATCTCTGCTCCCTGTGGACATCCATGGGCTGCAGGAGCACAGCTGTCTCACCACAGGCTGCAGGGGAGTCTCTGCTCTGGCACCCAGAGCACCTCTCACTCTTCCTTCTGTGGTCTTGGTGTCTGCAGAGCTGTTTCTCTCCCATATCCTCACTCCTCTATCTCCCTGCAGGTTTTTCCTCCCTTCTTAACTCTATTATCCCAGAGGTGCTTCTTCTGTCACTGATGGGTTCAGCCTTGGACAGCAGTAGATCTGTCTGAGAGCCGTTCTGTTGGACACAGGGGAAGCTTCTGGCACCTTCTGAGAGAAGTCACCCTTATAGCCACCCCCTACCACTAACTACTGTGCCCTTGACACACCAACACTAAGTGGCCTAAAATATCTAACTTGGAGGAGTCATGGGAATTGCTGTGCACAAATAACTTTGGGTTAGAAATCACTGACCCACTGTGTCCCTGCCGTGTCCCATAATTAGACACACTTTGCCTAGGCAGCTAAATATGACAAGCACACAGCCACAATATCTGCCAAGCAGTAGCAATGGCTGTTTTGCTTGGGTTGGGGTTGCTGGGGAGCAGAGCTGTGCCTCGGCCTGCCTATCTGTGGGGCTGCTCCTGAAGCAGTAGAGCAAACCAAGGCAGGGTTCAGGTTTTGGGGCATCAGGGAAAAAGTGGCTGGCAGGGTGGGGGGAGAGGTGACCAGCCAAGAACAAAGTGCCATCAGTGGGCAGAGCTCCTAGTGTCTTCTGATGGCACTGCCAGACCAGGCTATTTCTGTGTGAATGGTTTTATTCATTATTACAATCTAAAAATAAAAGCAAAACAAAAAAAGGACAAGGAAAAGCTACTACAAAATGTTTAATGTGATTTGCAACAAATTTACCTTGGATATTAAAAAGAAGGCCTCCACTAAAAGATCCTTTGCCTACACAGAACTGGGCAGAGTTACTATCACAGCACTGAGGCTTTAGTTCAAACTGTTTAACTCTGATTTAGTTCCCCAGGCTAGGGCAAAGAAAAAGTCTTTCCTGTCATGCAGGGGTGACAAGTAGAGTCCATAAACTGTGTTGTGGAAGGAGCTGAGTAGTGACTCTGGTGACCACAGCGTGTGACAATGATAATTTTCTGCTGCTGCACATCACAGCTGCTCTTCCATGCATCCTGCAACACTGTGTGTACACTTTTAGAATAGCAGGGAGGCTTGTCCATAGGAAGGTCATCTCTACAACTCAAGCTGCTTATTTAAAACAATATATTTCAGCTATTGGACCAATGAGCTGTTGAGAAATACAGCAGTGAACGTGGTCTGCTTGGCTAGGAAAATGTACCGTGTTATCGCTGCAAGAGCTTCAAGCATGGCCCGTGCCTTGCCTGGCAGGATGTATAGTGAGAGCCAGCTTTCTAACCATGTCTACTTGTCTTCCTGGCTTTGAGAAAAATGAACCTGAAGAATGTAAAGGGGGTGCTTTGCCATCCATTGACTGGCTGGATAAACATAATCAATTTCAAAACCCTAGCTGGGTGTTCTGTCTCAGGAGTGCGAGGCATGCACGTGAAAGAACTGGGCCACTCTAAAGCCAGGTTGCCAATCTCCAGAAGAAATTGTAACCATTTTTAGATTTGGTCAAGCTGTGGATAAACTGTTTTATATCAGGTTGTGTGGGCTTTACAGGTGCAGGCAAACAGCTCCAGCGAGCCTTTCAGCAGGGCACATGGCCACTCACACTTGCCCCTGGTGAGTGCTGGACGTGGGCCACCACAGCCATGGGGTTCCACCCTCAGCCTCTCTCCCTCCCATACACCACAGAAGCGCTGTCATCAGGTTTAAAATACCTTCAAACCCCTTCTGTTAAGACTGCTGCATGATACACAGGTGCAGTGCACAACTGGAGTCCTGCAGAGGGGCCACATCACAAAATTGGGAAAAAACTTGGCAGCAAGATGAGTGTGTAACTGGGGATTGGAATTACTCCCAAGAAAGGGACAGTTTGTCAGGGACATTCATGCAGCTTTATGTATAAAATTTCTGTTCAGATTCACAGCTATTTTATGCTATGGAGATTTTATACATTATATATAAATGCTGCACAGGTATTTTTATAGTATTCACCTGCATGTGATTCATGCAATACATGCAAACTCTATTTGTTTCAAATTTTAAAATAAACCTATTTTGCAGAGTTTGGTATCTGTCTTGTTTTGCATTCTCTATTGACGCTTGTAAATGGCTGATGTAAAGGCAATGAGTCCCAGCTGAAAGAGCTTCCCAAGTGCAAGCACCCACCTCTCTTCCCAAGCTGTCCTGCTTGTGGCTCCCTGTCTTCTGCTCAGTCTAGCTCCATGCTTTGGCTCCTCCAGAAGGATCCTGCTTTTTAAAAAACATTTTAAAAAGATATTGCTGGTCTACTAATGACTATTTGTTACAATATTTGCAAATGTAAAGGAGTGAGTTGCATGTTATTAGTGCTGGGGGACTTGTGGGCGCTGGAATCTCCTTCCCCTGCAATATCTACTTCTAATAGACTAAACAGTTAATTGGAAGCCAATTTAACATGTGCAATGATAGCATGACAACCCATGAACTGCAGAATATTTTGCATTAGTTGAGGACCCTAACAAGGTTTTGTGGTCAAAAAGCGTATTTGAAACCAGACAGGACCTCATCCTCTTCTCAGCATCACATCCTGCCTGGAAGTGGTGTCACTCCCAGTGCCCACAGCTGATCAGGATAAGCCAAATTGCTGCAGCATCCCCAGGCCAACTGGGTTAGGCAGGGCTTTCAGCTGGGCTCTGTGCTGAGGCTTTGCTCCTGGGATGCTCAGCAGACCACAGCCACTCCTGCAGGGCCAGGCTTGAAGAGGCCAGTCTTCTGACTAGGTGAGACACATCACCCTTTCTGTATTTCATTAACCAGAAGCACCAGCTCCTCATTGCAAATTCATGTCTTTGCTGTCTTTGGAAATGCTCCCCATCTCTTCATTCCTGCTGTGCAGATACCTCTGCATTTCCAGGGTGGAGGCAGAGAATGAGGTTTTGTGGTGGGTTTGCTGGCCACTTTCTTTCCTTGTAAGACAAAGGCACCAGCTGAATCCTCTCGAGTAGGCACATTCCTGTTTTAGAGTAAAACACTGCTTTTGATGTGAATGGAGTGGGAAGTGACTCCCAGAGTATCACAGCCTGGGATGTTGTGTTCTCAGTACTGTCTGTGCTGTCTGTTCTGGTCCAGCACTACAGCTCTCCCTCCTGCGCCTGCTGACAGCTGGAGGGGTGATGCAAGACTATCTAAGTCGCCTCTGTTATACTGTTAAGAGGGATGCAGCAGGCACCTCACCCATAGTTTAGTCCACTCTGTCCTGCCTGGAGCCTGGCTTCTCTTGACCAAATGGATATTGCACCTTTAGGTAGGGATTAAGAACCAAGTTCTATGCAAAATTGCAAGCAAGCTCATGACTTGCTTTTTCTGGATGTAGTTGATGCAATTTAGGGAACAGAAGAAAACAGTTTCAGTTTTGACCGTTCTCAGCTGTGCTACAAGGAGAAGTTAGAAAGCACAGGTCCCTCTGTGAACAGGGTGGAAGTGCGGCTGAGCAGCGGGTGAGATCTTGCACATTTGCTGAGCCATGAGTAAAGCAAGGCCCTGTCCTGCTTCCTGCTCCTGTCAGAGCTTCCTGCTCGTGTCAGAGCTTCTCTGCTGTCTCACTGTCCTCCCACCTGCCCACTGTCCCACGGGCACCTCGCTGTCACGACGCTGCCACCGCACCCTGGCAGCAGGCTCGGTTTCAAGGTCACTGGGCGGTCAGAGGTGTCACGTGTGCTGGGCCATGATCCCCTGGCAGCCTCCTGCAAGAGCTATTGCCCAGCCTATTCCACACTCACCTGCTAAAGCAAGGCTGATTTGAATTTCAAGCGAGCACAGTGCCAGCCAGGAGATGGAAATAGTCCCAGGCACCTTTACGTAAACAGCCTTGTGCAAGAGCAAGGGTGACCTGCAGGCACGGCAGCCTGCATGGGAGCTGCAGTCAGGCTGTCCCAGGGTTCTGATTTTTGGAAAATCACTGCCAAAGCACAGCAGGGGCAAACCCAGAGCTTGCCCAGCAGAATGGGACCCAGCAATCGCCCAGACAGCACACTAAACCAGCTCTGGTATCTCTGTCTCTAGCTCTCCAGCTTTTCTGCTTGTGTTCAGATCCCCAGCAATGACCCAGTACCCACAGGGAGCAGGAGCAGGCCAAAAGTAGTCCGTAACTGAGAAGCAGTAGTTAAAAATCACACTTCCAACTCTCATTTAAAAAGAGAACCCAAGTTCAAAAGATGTTTAAAAACTGCTCAGAAGTCCCCACCAGCAGCAAAGGTTTCCTTTGCCAAAGTCCATGGCTACAGCAAATGATAAAAGAAAATTTCAGCACTAACAGTGGCTGGCTCCAGCACAAAGATGTGTAATAAGTACCTCCAGTACTGCACACAGCTATGAGCAGGCTGTAAATACCACATAATTGCTTTGGAGCTATGAAAGACAAAGCCTCGCAATAAATACACCAGACTTATATGAAGTGTCCCACTCATCAGGAATCACAGTTAATCCTGAGCACAGCACTACAGCAGAGCTTGAATTTCACTGCAAGGCTGCAGGCACCACAGTTAACTGGAGGGGTCAGGGGCTCTGAAGAGGCTTTTTAACCTTTCTCTTGATTCTCATCTTCTACTTTTAGCAAGTAATGGTACTTACCTGGGACAAAGCTCATGGTTTTGGAGCATTTAGCTGCCAATGCATGAGCTAATGGTATGAAAAAGAAGCGATCCCTAAAAGCCTCACAACACATGCCACTGCAGCTCAAGCCCTTAGTCCCATCTTAATCTAGTCTTTACACTCAAAGGACAGCTAAATTCACAGGGGAATTGGGACACCCAAAGAGTCAGAAAATCTTGTGTAGAGAAATATATTTAGTCCACACAAATATGCCTGCACTCTGCTGCAATGCAAATCTGCCTTATTGTTGTCCTAATCCCCATGCATGACACACCAATAAACAAGGGGGGTTTAATACTTTCCATCTGCGTTACAGATTGCTTCCCACACTGCGAGCCTGCCTGGTTACAGTTGTGTAGGCATCATGGAGAGAGAGATCCTGCAAACGCCAAGCTGCCTAATCCCCTGGGAGGTTTAAAATGTGAGCTGCAGTTTTCTCACTCTTCGTAGGCACTGGAGTCAGTCGTGCAACGTATGGCAATAGCTATATTCTCATTTCACGTCTGTCATGCAGAGATAATTAAAATCTACACTTCCATCTGAGGGGAACCACAGGGGTTTCCAGATGGGTAACTGTAGTGCATATTTCATACTGGATTATCACTTGCACCAAAAAGCCTTGCGTGTTGCCTTCCCACCTGTTGAGATTATTGATGGGGCTGCCATTGAAAAGCCCTCATGGGCCTAGTGGTAGGGGTCTGTGCAGCTCATAAAACTACAAGCTTATCTCACCACTGCACTTCTCTCTGCTCAGTGGGGCAGTCATCGTGACACCCTTCTCCAGCAACTCCCAGATGTCCACTTTTGGACAGGCCCCTTCTGGCTCTCACAGCAGAAAGGAGCCACAGTGCATCGGCCTAACACAAAATACTGTCTGTTGTCAGACTGCAGCATTAGCAATGGTTATAATATTGCAAAGGAGGAGCCAGCTCCACCAGCCTGCCAGTCAAGAGCTGCTTCAGTGTACTGAGCTGACCACCCACTTGGTGACATTCCTGCAGGAAGGAAGGATTGGGCATCACTATGCTGGGTAGAGCTTCTCAGTTTCAGAGAGAGCAGAGGCACAATGCACCAAGCTGTGACACAACTGCTGCCAGAAAGCCACCTAGAAGAAAAGCCTGACCCATGAGAGGTTCTCATGTACTGGCAGGGGTAGAACTGCCAGAAAAGTAACCCTGCCCAAAAGCTACGTGGTCCTGCTGCGCAGCTGGGGTCCAGAAAGCCCTGGTGGGGCTGGGAGTGCAGCGAGCCCACGCTTACTTCTACAGACAAACATGCCAGCCTCAGGCAGACAAAGGCTTTGATAGTTTTCTGCTACTCATGCAAAACACCACTGGCATATGCTCTTAAATGCACTTCCCCATTTGGTTTGGAGCTTCAAAAACCGCCAGGCTGACATCAACAATGAAAAAATATTTAATTCCATCCCCTCCCCTTTCTGAATTTAGAATGATAAAGAGCCAACAGTTATGTCTGGAGCAGGGAAGCAGATATTACACACATCTTGCTTACAAAATAGCTCTGGTTTTCATGAAATAAGTTTATTTTCCTCCCCCAGCCATTGATGAGCACATGACAACCGTATAGAATAAAAGCTCAACTCCTTAGTTCTGCTCACATTCACTCAACATTTGCTCTAATCAATTATCTTATTTCATGCAGTAAGAAAAGAATGAGATTCCTGTTATGCAGCCATAATCAGTTACAGTATGAAGCTGTGTCTGTGGAACATTTCTGATTTTGAAAACTAATCATGTGCTCTGCCATTACATTTCTCTTGTAAAACACTGGGCATTGACCCAACTTGTTTCTTCCCCCCTGCCCTTTGAAAACACTGAGGGCACAGCCTAGTCCGACATCTCACATTCCTTCCCTGCAGAAGCCAGCCAGACTGCACTGTAAAGAACACATTTACTCAGGGAGACAGGATCTGTTTTTCTGGTTTATTGGAACATAAAAGCATAAGCGGATGTCCCCTGGGAGGCAGACAAAAGAGGAGAGGGTGCTGCATGTGACAATGGATGGCTGTCGGAGGATAAAAGTCACATCTTCACACGAAGGGCTCAATACTGATCTCTAGGGCAGAGCAAGGCATGTTGAGCTCAAACTTGGTGATAACATCAGGGTGTATGACTCCAAGTTTCCCAATGCTTTGACCTTTGGCAAAGACCTCAGCACAGCGACCAGGAAAGAAAGCGGTGCCTGTAAAGAAAGTGAGAGAAAAATCAATATTTCTTTGGGCCAGAGGAGTCAATAGGCAGAACAAAGCTCTCAGTATTAAGCAGTTCTCTGTGCTGAGATGCTCAGAAGGGGCTCTCACATTCTTGCATTAAGAGTTGTCATGACTGATAGAGAAGGAGAAAACACTGAGTTAAAAATAAAATGTAAAGCCCAAAGCGTGGGCATTTTTCACACTCCAATTGTTTTGACTAAGTTCCTCCTGCAATAGAAATTAGCACTGTTGAGTCAGAGGTCTACTGAAATGAAGAACTTTTGCAACCTTTAGGCTATTTAACATCTGAATGTCTCCCACCTTAGTCTGTTTAAAGAAATAAAGCTTGCTGTCATCTAAAGGGTAAGTACGCATGTCACCCTTGATTGCCTGTCACATAATTAAAAACAATCTGCATTCCTCAACTGGAGAAGAACATTTTAAGCAGTTTCCTATACACCATAAAACTGTGAAACAATGAACACTCAAAGAAAGCCAAAGATCATCTTCCTCTTACCTCAAACCAAGGCCCAATTTTTAAATGTTACATGGAAGTTTTTTCCTAAAAAAGTAGTTAAATTTGCCATGAAGGACTTGAAGGAGCTGTGCAGACTTTTTCATGGAAAGACTTTCTTACCTGGAACTTCCCTGTGTGTGGTGGCTCTACCAGCACTATGTTCAAGCTTGTCTATTGCAACTAAACTTGCATTTTTTTGCCTCTGTCCTCAGGTGAGTGGCATTTTTATCTGAGAGCCCTTCTAAAGACAAACCCAAATCAGAGCAGCCAGTTGCTCCTTCTGAAACCACCTCTTTCGAACGAGTGTGTGGAAGCAAGGCATAGTGTGTGGGACATCCCATGAACGGTGCTACAGGCAATGCTGTGACATCAAAGGGGGAAAGGGTAGAGAATGAAACAAGGCCACTGAATCCTAAGATTCTGAATCCTTAGAAACTCCTCCACCCTGTTTTTAATGCTGCTGCCTTCAGTGTCCTCTGCTAAATGACCACAAGAATTTCCTGAAAGCAACTTACTATCAGGCTGCACCAAATGCTACTTAAGGTTCAGAATCAGCCCAGGACATTTTACTGTGTGTACAAGGGGCTACTTAAAGAGGCAGTAATGTCCAAATGAACCTCAAACCCCAGGAACATTTTTATGATACTCTAATCACTAGTGGTCAAACCCAGAGATAATCTCTGTTAGCTCCCCAGTAGAAACAATTCATTTAAGAAGTCTCCTGTGGGGTTTGTAGTTGTAACTTGCAGCTAGAAGAACAGCAATTAGGTCTTTTTCTTGCCCGAGTTGCTACAAGTGCAAATTAACTTCCATGTCCACTTCAATTTTGGCTACCTTGTGAAATCTGACCACAGTAGTAAACGACCACAGTAACATTGCTCAAAGGCTGTTTTAAAAATATTCAGAAGCAGAATCTTTTAAATTATCAGTTTCACTCTTAGTTACAAGCACAAACCAACTACTTACACTGGATGTACAACAGTGAAATTACCTCACCCTGGATGCTACTGGCACATGACTCCAGCCAAAGAGACATTTGCCACTGCCAAGCTGCACTATTCAAAACAAGATGAAACAAATTTAGAAAAGAGTCAAATGTCACACATACAGATCACTCTGCAGATTGTGGGTGAAAACCTAAAAATAAAGTTGCCTTTTACTTAGTGGTAAAGGCTTTCCTATTTGTAAATAAAGCTGGTATTGTACTAAAGATGTGAGCAGCACACAGAGACTTTCTTTTAGACACTTGATTGTAAGCTTGAACTGGTACAAGAGCAAGAGCCAAGCAGAAGTTCATAATCTTGGTGTGGTACCTCACTATAAATCTGTAGGAAAAAAAGAGCTTTGACAGTAGAGTCAGTTAAACAGCTGTGAGTCTGACTTGTCTGCTCTTCTGAGCTTCCTTCTGTGTAATCTTGGGAAAGTTATTTTATCTTCTTGCACATCTAGACCTAGCTATGTCATGAGACTTAACTGTTTTTTAAACTTGTTGTAGATATCTGATGGGGTCTAAAATAATACTGTACTCAGTCAACCTAACAAGGGCAGTTTCCCAGATCTGTGCCACTTCCCATTGTGTGGAACAATGCTGTTTTCATACACAACAAATGCTCTGCTATCCATCACAAGTTGTTGGTCTCCTAGTCCCACTGAGTTCCAAATACGCTGCTCCAGGCTATGGGTTAGACACTGAGCAGAATTTTCCATCTCATGCAGCAACTGATGCTGGACCCATGATGTTACTTTTCTTTGCACTTCCTTGCAGTGAAGAGGGAAATATATCATTAACATCAAGGGGTTACATTTAGGTCCCCAAAGTGCAAGAAATGAGGCCTTCAGACAACGTCTCAATTTCTAGTTAAGCTGACCCTGAAATGTTGGCTGCTTCACAAGGCAGTCACCAGTGTGCCCCATGCTCTGCAGACATGGCAACTGCAGGGCACTATTCTGTGGCTGGAAAAGATCAGACAATAAGCAAATAAAAATGAAAGAACCTGTTAAAAACTTTAGAGCCCCCATCTGTCCGGCCAACACATGGCACTTACACCAAAGAAACATGAGCTGAGAAACAGGTTTACAGAGAGTTTATGAACTCTGTTCTATAATGGAACTATTATTATGGTAATTGGCTGCACTACAGAACGCTTCAAAGTATATTCCTGCCTGCCAAAAGGGCCTCCAGACTGCATCCCACAAGGGGGATCTAAAGCCTTCCTCATCTTAGTGACTCTTCCTTTGACCACACAGGTGGTAAGGGAAGGAGGTTTGCTCGTGCACTGAACCGGGTGGTGTTGCTCCATGTGCCTCTGCCATGGAACCAGACTTTGGAGCAAATGTAAATTCCAGGTTAAAAAATTCAGACACTGAAAGGGAAGCAAAGAAGGAAAAAAAAAAACCTCAGAAGAAACATGAAAAACCTGAGCAGATGGAGGGAAAGAGACACAAGCATTTGCAGCTGGGGGGGGGTTTTGACTGAGGGACCAACCAAAAGCACAAAAGCAGACCTTGAGCTAGAGGAACCTGCTGTGTTGGGACAAGACACAGGCTCCAGGAGGACCTGAGAAACCCATGAAGCACGGCAGCAAACCAGCAGGGTCGTCAAAATAACCAGGAAACAAAGGTAAAGACTCTTTTCATCCTAATTTGTGTGTTTCTGGTATTATCAAGTAAATAGCAGTGGTGGTTAGGATGTCTAGCAAAGCTGGTGTTTGGACTGGGCAGTGTTATGACCTTCAACTCCTGAAGTAAAGTAAAAGCTTCAGAGTGAGAGTCAAGGCTGTATGAAAGATGTGCTGAAGCTAGCTGCCCACAAAGGAAATTGGCAAAAAGCACCTAGGCTGTTACCTTGTTGGTGTAAGTCACACCAGAAGCTGAAGCCCACCGCTCTTAAGCTTCAGCAAAGCCTTCATGTCAAAAGGCTGTCCAGAATCACTGGCAGCAGTGATCTGCAGCTTTTGAGCAGGAGTTCACCTCAGTTCGTCCTGCCTGTCAATGCAGTTTCATCCCAGAACAGCATGGTTGTGAAGATCATGGTCTTCCCAAAGAAACTGTCCTTAGTTGGGGATGCAGAAGAGCACACCTGGAGGCCTCACTCTGAGCAGGTGTGATAGGAAGAGATTGTGTTTGCTGCTGGTGCAATTGTCCTGAAAGGCTGCTCTTTTAGGTCCAACTTGTTGGTTGTACCATCAACTACACTGAGAGTCAAAATTAATTTAAAAACTGTAATTTACTGTACCTTCTGTTTTAAGGATAACAGATTTATCCCTCTTGACACAGTAAATCCTTTCTGCTCTGCACACAAATAAACTTCATAAACTTCACCTTGAAATCTAATCAAGAGATTGGATTGTCCTTGCTGATAGAGACCCAGACAATGCCAGAGGAAGCCTGAAGGTCTAGCAGTGGAAATCCACCTCTTAATATGTCAGGTGTGCAAGTGGTAGTTAAGAGAAGGGGTGGGGTGAAATCCAATATGCGTTCCTAAAGACAGGATTCCAAAGCCAGCCCTGTCTTATGCTGACACACTACACGCAAGGGAAAGACAAAAGCTACTTCTCGTGGCTGCAAGTAAGAATTTAATTTCTAATGTTCAGTGATGTAGAAGTAATACATTTAATTAAAGCTTCTGTAGCATATCCTTAAAATCCGTAATTGCCTTTCTGTATTCAGGCAACAGGGCCACTTTGATTGCTTTGGGGTAATTCTTTGGCCAATAATCCAACAGAGCATGTAGTCTTTAGCACATTTTCTGGCTAATTGACCCTCAAAGTGCTCTGAGTTCCCTGCACTCTTTGTTGTCAAACACCTTGCACAGTTTCTTTTCTCTACCTTACTCTCCCTTCCTTTCAAAAAGAAATAGATTAAAGCTGTATTATAAACCTGCAGTTGCACTAAGCCTTCAAACCCACTTGTTTGTTCCTGTAATTTGAAGGAACACTGGAAGCTGAAGCTTAAGAAGGTAACAGAGCAGAGCTTATCTGGCCTTAGTAGCCTTTCATCTTAATTCTCCTCCCTATAGTGACTTCAGCTGCCCTTTCACTACCTCATCCTGACTCACCTGGGGAAGTACTTTACCTGTGCTACATTGGATAGAATTTAGTTTTGTGAGGTTAGATGTTGATTTTAGGATCAAGCTCTTCATGCTTTTGACCGATTCCTTCTTTTGGCAGAAAATGCAAATCAAATGCAGAGTCAGGGGGCACTATCAGACCAGGCATTGTGTTGAAAGGCAGTCCCCTCTTTCTGCCCATAAACACAGCACAGAAAGGCTCCCAGAGCCTTATGCAAAGCAACAGCAACCTCAAAATCAGGTCTTGTCATGGAATGATTTACCTTCAGCTAATTCTTAAAATCACAGATATCTCAAATCTTGCATGATTTTTGGAACATACTGAGAGACTAGTTGGTCTCATAAGTTGCACACTGTCAGCAGTCCTTCTCCCTTATATTCTCAGGCACAGAAAAACAATATTTTTGGATCAGTGGGATACTTGTCAACTTTAGTCTCTTGATTTCTAAATGCTGACTACAGCTGTGCCAGAATGACTGCCATTTCCCCAGATCACACCTAACTGTGACACACCAGGAAATTTAAATTAGTACAATTAAATTTAAGGCATGTGCCTTAATTACCTCTCTCAAGAAAATAATTAACTCTTGACAAAAATCAAAGAATCAATATCTGTGTGATGTGAATGAATCTGTCCTTGTCTAAAGGACATCTTTCCTTCTGATCTCTTCCTCTGTTTTTCCAAAAGCCTCCTCATGCAGGGCATAGCAGAAGAGGGTAAAGTGACATTCTATTATTTACCTGGACTGCTACACTGGATATCCAAAAATAGGGTTGAATATTTGAGTCCTTGTGCAGACATTAAGGCTGGGAACATGGAAAATCATCCACAGATTTGCAGTGGTCAGTCAGTAAATCATCTTCTCCTATTACAGCTAAGTCAATGGCTGAGTTTCTATTAATTTCTATTTCAGGGAGAATGTAAGGAAAATTAAATCTCTTTTCTCTCATAAGAACCCTCATATACAACCCTGTAAGCTGGATTTGTTTTTCATTCTTGCTGTGGAGTGTCCCAGGAGCTTTCACAGAGGTTGTTTGGTGTTGCTGGATGTCAGAAAGAGGTTCAAGAATGCAGTAGGTTTGAGGCACCTCTTTATTCACCTGCGTTATCCTCAGGATTACAGCAGCCTCAGACACTTAAGACTATCTGGGTAAAATACTGTGTTCCTGCCTTTCCTAAAGGAAGGTAATACTTGGGTGGCTGCTGAGGCTAAGGAATGCAGGTATTTGGGGTTCTCTTATTAAATACTTCAAGCAGAAAAATAAAATTAAGTAGGAAACCTAGAAAAAAATCTATCAAAATCCATGTATTTCTCTAGAAATCAGTATTTATGTAAAAAGCTCAGAAATTTGCCTTTGGGGGCAGTTGTGAGAAACAGCAACTCTCCACTAGAGTTTAGTTGCTTTGCAGAGTTACCATTACACAGCTAATCTTTGCTATTAGGCTGCTTTACCAGATTTATCTGAAATGTTATACTTTGCCTAAAAGTCACAAGCCTAAGCTGGTATTATGTCACAGCTATTTTGCCTATAAAACTAAAGAATTCCTAATCCCAAATAAAGCTCACTCTGGGTTTTTTTGGTTACTTTTTTTAGAAGTCTTCCTATTTCACTGAAGTTAGAGAATGCAAAGCTTTGAATATTAAAAAACTTCATTTATTTGTGCTCCATGAGTGTTTTTATCACTCCTTGGATATCTAGAGGAATGATTCATCCTTGCAAACAACAGAATCTGTCAGAAACTAGGAAACAATGAAGCATATGCCTTCTGGCAGGGGGTATAACATATTCTGTGTGCACAGCAAGGCAGCAGGTTTTAGCTTGTTAGGCTCTGCTTTCATACAGGCACTAGAGAATAACGAGAACCAGCACTAAGCCAGTCTGCAAGTCTACTTCAGTGTGTCACATTTGGTTTGCATGTTGTTTAATCACTCATGTCCTAGACCAAGCTGCCCTCCTCTCCCAGTGACTTGACTGAGATAACCAAGAGCCACCTGACATTCTGCTTTCACAGCTCCCCCATTTCATGCCTTTCAGAAAACGACTTGGCAAACTGGCATGGAATAATACATCATTAAACAATGAATCTCAGCAGTCTGGAACTGTTCATCACTTAGTTTTAGCAACTAAGGCTTATGTTGCAAAGCAATGCCTCGTGGCCGGAGCACACGGTGGCTCAAGCAGGAACAGAAATGCCTGAGCTGAGTGTGAATGAGCTCAGCATTTCTCTGTGCATCTGCTCTTTTCTAACACATGCACCACAAGCAAAGATAAAGTCAGTTCCTCCATCATGGGCAACAGGTATCTTTGGAGCCTGATATAAACATTTGAGGCAAAATCTTGCAAATTCATGTTTAAAATGTTATTGCAGAAATAAAAAGAAAAAAATTAAGATTAGATTTGAAGCACTAGCCCTGTGCCTTCATATCAAAGTTGAAAAAATCATACTGGGCTGGAGAACCGTTAAACTATAAAGTATGAAAGTGACACACTCACATTTGGTGGCATTAATGACAGCATGGCAGTGAAAATGAAAGGAGATGCACACTCACTTTGCCTCCAGCTGAGCAGATGAGAATGCATCAGGAAGGATTGAGCTGTGTGGATGGGAAAATGTAGCATTTCCTCAGAAGCTAGAACTGCCCCTGCCTCTCAGTGCATAGACTGCTGCCCCTACACCCTGAGAAAGGAGCTCTGCTATTGCTACTATTTCTGCTACTGCCTTGGATGAATAATTTCTTTTATGAAGAAGGCCTTGCAATATTGAAAATATAGTTGATGATTAAGAAGTAATTTTCTATTTAAAAATGTAAAAAGTTGGAAATCACCTAAATTTTATAATTATACAATCCAAAGCTGTGCCAGACATTTAAAATTCTTGAAGCAAGGAAGACTTTTATCTGTTAAAAGTGTGTGTGATTAAAAAAAGTTAGTTGCCTTTGGGGGGCAAAACCAATGGAATTAAATGGAATTAAACTCTGAAGAGGCCTCTCCAGTAAAGGAACAGCAGAAGAGCAAAGAGTTGTCAGGGAGAAGACACTGATACCTTGAGCTCAAGGAACACAAACACCTGTGACTTAGATGGTTTTGGATGGCAAAACCCGATGGAAAATGAAAACCCTTAACTGTCAGGAGAAATGCTACTACTCCTTGGACCATCCCTTCTCACATGTCAGAATAAAATGCAATGGGAAGGAAAATATTGTAATGTTTAATAGTTAATACTTGCAAAAGGAGGCACTAGGAGACACTAGAAGATAGCTTGTGTCTCTTTTCAAATTGACTTGATACTTTTCCTCACAGTGTTTTTGCAGTTGCCATAGATTTTTTTTCCTCTCCCACTATAGGACACATCTAAACGAGTAAATTAAAATGAGTTTCTCTTCAAAAACAATCTTCTGGATTTGAGAAACTAATACTCTCTTTATTCTCTACCTGATGAAACTCTAAAAGATAAAGGAGTCTAAGCCTGTCAAACCTTTTATTATCTCATGCTGTGCTAAAATAATCTACTTTAACTCACACACTTTTTTGGATATAAGGGTTGATACTTGAAGGGTATAGAGAAGAAACATTAATGAAGTTTCAGAGCGAAGCTGAAATGACCACAGGAATGGAAAAGGCCCTTTTCAAACTCACGTTGGAGAGCCTCTTTTTCATACTAAAAATCAACATAACACAAAGCTAACGAAATGAGACCTATTTCTAAAATCAAACTCTGGGTTTTGCCACAAATTCTGTGCTGCTTGGCCTACCTGCATCACTTCCAACAGCAAGACACCTCTGAGGTGTCCAGTGCCAGAGTGTGCTGCCAAATTTTGATAAACCACGTTTATCTGGAGATACTCCAAATACTGTAGACTCCTACTTCGGCTACATCAATAATGTAGGCAATGCTCCCATTTCATATCTTCCCTGGGTACCTCCTTGGTTATTAATGCTGCAAAAATCAAATTTGAGGCATTAGCACCAGAGTGGACGATAGCTGACAGAACAGAAATAAGCTTGGCACAAATTTATAGGGATTTAGTTCCTATAAATTTGAAGACCTGCATTTCAGAAAGGAGAGACTGGAGATAACAGACAATTAAAGGGACAGTAAGTGAGTAGCCACACCCACTTCATTAGATAATTTTGAGTTGTTAGAACTGTCATTCTTCATGTAACTAAGTTCTCTTGACGCTACAGAAAAATCTGTTCAAGAGAAAAGGATGAGAAATTAATTAGATCTGAAAGTAGTGGCCAACATTGGAAAAGCAACGAGCTAGTGACAAACATCTAAGTTTGCAAGATGATTTATAATTAAGCCATTTTAATGATCGGTGCTGGCACTTCTGAAAACCCTTGCAGAATTAGGGTAATACATTTAAAAGTACTAAAATCAGTCTTTTTTTTTAAAAAAAAGAGAGGTTCTTACCTCTCACTATTAATTCATTAAGCTGTCTGGGAGGTAGGAAGGGGACTAAACAGAGAAAGAGGGAAGGAAGATATTGAAGAATCATTTATTTGATAAATGAGTACTAGCAGTTTCACAATAAAAAAGAGGAATGTTTTTGGCCAAAACCCTACCTGTATTTAGTGCTGAAGTGAATGTGGTCAAAAATCAGAAAGCTCCTTAGAGACAAAAATGAGAGAAATAATTTGCACTTCAGCAAATGCGATTAATAACAGTAGCTGAAATTCATCAAGGAACTGAAAAAATTAGGAAAGACTAACTACTGGCTGCAGTAAAGACAGCATTTAAGAAAGACTTAAGAATATTAGAAACAAATAGTAGGTAGAGTACTTTCATTTACTAACAAGACTGGCTAATGAGACACAAGTGTAGTAAGTTTTTAATAAATATTTCTTTTCATCTGGGGTTGGGGGGAGATATTATTGACCAAATTGTCCAGTCCACTGAAAAAATGAATAATGTCTGGTTACATCTACAAGGATAAGGATGTTTCTAAAACACCAGGAGTCTCAGGTATCAGAATTGTGGTGCAATTCTCAGAGCAAACATCTTGCCTGCTCCTGTTAACCTGGAGTTACAACGCTGGGAATTCAGCAGTACTAGAATAATGTTAATGTGGTGTCAGTATTCCAAGATGGATGATCTAAGTTGATCTTCAGTGATAAAAAAATTGTGGGGAATTGGCAAAAGTGAAACTAACAGGAGTGGAATACAGTGAATTACCAGCTGATGTGTTTTACTAAGAATGGATGTTTTCAAACAAATGTGATTATCTACCAAACTTGTAATTTGAAAGACAATGCAATGGCACCTGTAAGAATGCCAGTTAAGAATTAAGATTAACTAAGAATTGTCTGATACCTCCCAGTATGTCAGAAATGATATTTGGAGGCCTGGTAGAATTGGCACATTTCCTTTAGTTATCTATGAGTAAATAGAGAATTATTGACATTTGTGACCAATGCAATGGCTGCCAAGACAGGCAGCTGAAAAGCCAGGACTGCCATTAAGAGCAATCAAGCTACACTTTCTTAAAATAAGGCAGGTATTAATAATGCCAAGCTCAATATGAGCACTAAACATCTGCATATAGTTCAGTCTCCCAATTTAAGATGATCACTAGAGATAGATAGATGTGGCAGTTCAACTCCATACCTCTAACTTGGAATTAGTCCCAGATTTCCCTCCTCTTGTCTTGTGAATTGAGGCTCACGGTCTAAATCTTCTTTTAAAGTTGCTTATTGTGTAATTATTACTATAAAAGCCAGTGTTTATTGATGTTCTTAGTTATGGAGATAACTATTACACCTCTAATTTCACAGCTGAACCTGACTAAATGGGAAGCTATTACTATGATTTACTGTGGAATTAAAATTTTCTACACTTTACCACACCTTTCATTTAATTAAATAAGGGCAGTAAAAAGAAGGGAGTGCAACTTCTGGTTTTTTGTTTTTTGTGGTTTTTTTTGTTTTTTTTTTTTGAAAGACAACTGTTACTGAATGAAGCAAGAGTTAGCATGCATTTATTATGTACACATTCAGGTTGAACACTAACAGGCTGATTTCCCAGCTTTGCTAAGCTGATCATTACCTAGAAAGAATGAATGGCATGAATATTTAGTTAAAAAATTAAATTAATAAATTCAAGAGTTAGCTGAAATCCCTGAGATTCAATACTGTAGAAGAAGGAAGCTCATGCCACAAGCTGATTCTTTTTAGAGGTTGCTTGTTTTCAGGAGATTGCAATTTCAGTTTTCTCATGAAGGGCAGCGGGGCAGACAGGGGAGCAGCAGCCATGCACAGATTCTCTGTAATATTTTCTGTCAACCTGTCAAGTTGTTTCATTTTGATAAATATGGGATATTATCTTCCCTTTTCAAGATTTTGTGCTCAGTTAAATTCCATGTACAAAGTATGGAGACTCCTGAAAGGTACTGCAAAACCAGGGGTTTCCTCCTTAAATAAGGGACTCTTAAATGTTACATTAGGAGTGAAGATAATTACACCTTCCACTTCGCACCACTCCTTTGAAGACTGTGATATGTAATCCACTCTCAGGATTTCCTAAGCCCTTCTTCATTCATTTCAGGCTAAGTAAGGCTTTACTATGGACCCAAACCCCATGATTAACATCACCTCCTGTGACTGTTGTGATTTCTGGAAGAAGTGTCATCTCAGATGGTCATGCAAAAGCACAAGATTGCTAAAATATTGCAGAAAACACATCCATTCCTGATTAAAACTTGAAATTAAGAATATCTTCCAATATAATAATAATGATGCCTCTAGTTTTCAGTTCAAGGGAACTGAAACCAATGAAAATCAACTAAAAAGTAAATAATTTTACGAAATGATCTGAAAACATATAATGAAATTTGTTGTCTCTTCTCACTTGTATTTTTATACCTTTTTTTTATGGAGCACATACAAGTCTGAGGATTGATCATATCTTTTTCATCTATATTTGATTATGGATGCCTGTGCCATAAAACAAGGAGAAAAATCAGAATGCCTTTTTTGGATCAGTAGGCTTCACTGTCAAAAAGCTAATTCTGTGCATTTTAAAGAAATGGGGAGCATCTCAGACTTCTGTCTTTAAAATTTTTTTAATTTTTTATGTTTAGTTGTAGTAAGAAAATAAAAAGGTTCCATTAGTAGCTTTTAAGCAGTGGAAAGCATTGAGTGTCAAATGTATGTTGAAATCCTCAAATTCAGTCACTCAAAAGCCTCTCTTCCTTAAGGCTGCTCTAAACAGCTCTTCTCCATTTATTACCTAGCTCAGATTACACCAAAGCACAGTGCAAAGGCCAGGGGAACATCACAATTTCACCCATATTTTCTAGCATCTGTACTTTTTTCCCAGGTGTTGCTAGAGAGGCAAAACCACTCTGACCTTAAGGTCAAATCACAGGGCACTTAGGTGTTGGCAGAGCAGAAGGAGCTCAAATAACCATCACTTGCACATATGGACCAAGCAGGATTACAGCACAGGCCTTTCATTCTCCAGAGGAAATTTGGAAAAGTGTCAAATATGCACCCAGCACATCTCTATCTATCCTCAGCTGCTCATTTAAAGCTAGATTTTATTCCCTGGATTGTTTTTCAATAACCAGTGGAACCATTTAAATCTAACTATGGGTCTATCAGTAACTATTTTACACAAGGAGTAAAAACAACTGGCCTAAACCCTACCTTTACATTGTGTTCCTTACTGGTCTCAAGCTTTGTTTAAGATTCTGGGCAGAGACAATACCTCTAAATCTCTCTCAGTCAGAGCCCTAGGATAACCCCATTTCTCGCTGTACAAATTTGTGATTTGGCACAGGCAATAAAACAGCTTCATGTAGATGCCTCTAAAAATCTGTGCCATGTGTAATGTCCTGATTTCAAACCTCTGAAGTAATGGCACTGTTCTTATGAATTATTTCAGTATCCTGAGGTCTCTTTAAGATGTTACAGGGTATCTTTGTTTCGCTGAGCAGTTACCTTACTCTGGCATCTCTCTCACACATGCTTAATTGACAAATTGTGAAGCAACTTTAAAAAAACAAAACCCCAAACAAATAAGCAAGCCAACCACTAAAAACCAAACCAGAATTCTCAAAGTTACTCTGACTTCCAACCATCTCTGCAGTGAAGGTCTCAAGCTAAGTTGGTGCAGTGACACTGCATTTACTTTGGCACCAGAGTATCAGCCATCTGCATTGATAGCAAGGTTAAATTCCAATGTCAAGACAACTGCAAGGAATCCATGTGCCATCCCAGGAGAGTTTCTGAATCTCTGGTGAAATGAAACAGAAAGTAGCAGATGCTTTTTTTTTTTTTCTATAACCAAAAGCTACAAACTGCTTGTACTATATTGCACATGACAAGGCATAATCCACCCTCTGCACTAAATGTATCGTGGAGTAATGTCATGGGAATGCAGGGATTTTGAGTGAGCATTGTAAATCTCACAGCATCAGGAATACTGTGCAGCACTGATATCTAGAAATAACTTCTCCCCTGTGTTAGGATTATTTTTGAGATATTTTTCCAGTTTCTTGAAATCAGCCGTCATGTTGCAACACAAAATATAAAACACTTGCAAATATTTTTCAGTACTGAAGTAAACTCTTGATATGTCTATTCAAAAAACAGCTACAGAAGAGTTTTGAATAGGAATAGAACATTTCAGTTTGACTTCAATGGCAGCTGAGTACCCAATTCCCAGAGGCTCTTCCTAACTCCCCCGAATACCACACCTCACTTCCAAACAAGAGGCTTTGCTAGTACATCTTCTGTGCTTGACAAAATTACAACCAGAAGTATAATTGTATTAAACATCCTTCTGGTCAACCTGGGAATCCTATTAAGAATATTCTAACAAACCCATTGAGAGTCTGCCTAAATAATACTGAGCAAAATTAGTACTTTCTCAAAAAAGCATCAATATGTCTGACACAAGTGTGCACTGAAGTGCCAGGAGACTACTTAGCTCAAGTGTTGTGTTTGTCATCTTGGCAGCACACTGCAGAACAGGGAGACACCTAACAAATTTTTACAGGAAAGTTAGGTCAGGCTGCCAGGGACCCTGTGTCAGTGCCACTGTTCCAGGAAGTGCAGAATGGAGGCACTTCTTCAGGCTGAGTCAGTTTGAGTCAGTGTCTCATACTTCTGAACATCACTGCATGACATGGAAGTACAATCATAACTGTCATCCCTGCAGTGCTGCTTTTCTATTCCCTATTTCCTAAACTGTTATCTTGGGTAGCAGAGCAGATGAGTTGCTAGTGCTGCCCTTTCTTCCATCAACCTGTATTCTTGCAATGAAGGAATCAGGTCAGCCTGCTTGCTTTATCTCTTATGTGCACAGGCACATACACAGAGGAGATTCTGCACTTAAGGATGTTATTTTTAATTCATGTGCAACTCATCCTGTATGGAGAAGGAAGAGGGCTGTTATACAATTATCAAAGCAGCAGGGTCAGTCTCAAAGACAGCAGCTCGTTGAATGCAAGACATATAAGACATGTATCATCACATGAATGTATAAATAAAAGGTACTTATTAAAAAAAAAGCTATAGATAAAGCTAGAAACCAAAAGATAAGGTGTAACAAGCTGCCTTTTCCAGGCTCTGTTAGCCAAGGAGAATACAGTGGGTGTCTGGCATCTTCATCAGTTCAGTGAATTCCTATGTACCCCTGCCATCAGCAGATTCAATCATTATAAACAGTCCATGAAGCTCAGGGCATATGCTGTATTATAAATTCCCTTAAAAGCTGTGAACTCACAAACTACATAAAACTACTCAGGACAGTTCACAGAAAGATAGCAATCCCATTTTACAATCAGTGAATGCAGACAGAGCTTTTTCATTATCATTCCATCATGCTGCAGTCCGACAGCACATATAATGACATTAATCTTTAGTCTCTACTGCTGAGAACAACCAAAACTTCTCCTCGGATTGTAGGGGAACATTCAAGTTCCAGAACAACCTCTGCTATACACTGCAGTGCTTTCTTTCTTACCTTCAGCTGCCTTGATGGTGTAGCCATTCTCTTGATTTGGTGGCACGTCCAGGACCTGCATGACCCTGTCCAGCAAACCATGGATGATCTCAAAGCCTGGGCTTTTGTTGTAATAAATTGCACATAAATGTCTGTAGTTTCTTGCCCCTACATCTGCAGAAAAAGGAAGCAATTATGTTACCTGGGAAACTTTATCACACTTCTAACTAACCTTGCCTTTTGCTTCTCTTTTCTTCTGCTGCCCTGAGAGGCACTTGTGGCTGAAAAGAGAAGTAAATATGGAAAATGGCTTCTCTGACAGACCTGTCATGTAGCCTGAGGAAATACTGGAATTTCTTTAACCCTACTGGACTCTGACAGTCAGAAATGTAAAGAAAGATTTAAGGTACCCTATGCCTTGAGCAGGAGAGAGGGTTGTTATATACAAGTATCTTGTATGCAATGACAGGTACCAAGTGTAAAGGTTAAGTGTTAAAGAAGTTTAAAACAGACAAGCCAAAATGCAAATACCCAGTTGGCATTGAGAAGCTTGTGATGCTGGTGGGAAAGCGAAATACTTATAGAACTCGGCTGTAGAACAACTACCAGCACAAAACAACCAGCCCACAACCTGAAATGAGTGTAATAGTGATGATTTGTGAAAAGATCTTAATTCACAGAGATTGCCAAATCACAACTGCTGTTTTCTGGGATTATCTTGGACATCCCTGCAACCAAGTGATTATGAAAAATGTGCTACACTGCACAAACTCAAGACAGTGACATAAGTATTTCCCACTTTGGACGATTTCTTAAGTCAAACCTCTGCCTTATGCCTTCTGACATTATTGATTTCAGCAAAATATGCTTCTTTTTTTAAAAAAAATTTCAGAATGAGTATGTAGTAGCATATGTTATACCTGTAGCTTGAAGCTACCCCACTGCAATGCACACTGTCTAGGACTAGTGTAGCTTTTGGGCTTTACTCATCAGCATTTTGATCAAGCCAACAGGAACCAAGGTCAAAGAAACAATAAAAGGAATGTTTTTTTTCAGGCAGCATCAAGTTAAGTAGTGAAACTTCTTCACCTCAGGATTTTGTGGATACCAGGAGTTTACACAGCTCTGAGGAGGCAGATGTAGTCCATAGCTGATAAATCCACTGCTTCTTACTACAAAAAATACCATTTATGCTGGGAAGTGCCTGAGCTACTCCTGGCCATAGAGCAGGGGATCCCTCTGGCAGCATTATCTACTTCTACCTCAGAAGCTCTCCTGCTTCTGCCCTGACAACCACTTTTAGCTGGAGTAACAGTCAGGGCATTAATATCTACCCCATGAGAAAGCAGAGATTAAATGAAATTTACATCTTGTTTATTTGCTCCAACTAACCATTTAGTGACAAAATGATCTGTCAGGAACTAAACAGGAAGGCATTTACCAAGTGGCCAGAAATACACAGGTTAAAGCAGACAGTAAAACACAGGAGCAGAGCCTACATACAAGATGAAAGCTCAGCCTTTTTGAGACAGAAGTCATTCAAAACTCCTAGGGCAGCTACTTGGTACCACAGCTGCACGTTCTGTGGCAGTAAGTCAATTTGTCACTCAACTTTTTTTCTTGCCATTATAATAATGTGTAGTGCTAAATAATGCTGGAGAATCCAATCCTGAAGTTAAAATGGCAACACAGGAAAGTAAAGACTACAGGGAAAATACCAATACGTGCAGCATGTGTTTTTCGGTCTGAGCACTCTGGCTGCTCTGTCTGTGTGTCACATGTGTCTCTGTTTCCTAGCTCTACTAAAATACCAACAAGCAGTGCAGTCATAGATGGTCAACAATTTATTTTCATGTTATACCAAGCAATAGAATAGAAAAAAAATTATTTTCCCTTCCCTAAGACAGCATGTTCTTTGGGCTAGAGGTTCAGTAGAATGGTTTCCTTTTTTTTTATGAGTCATTATAGTAGCAGATTTTGTGACAACTATGTGAATTTTAATTTCATTACGATTAAGATACTCAGTGGTGCCTTCAGAACAGAGTTCTTAACTAAGGCATCAGAAATAAACATACATAACATTTTTTATACCTCATGTTTTCAGTTTTAGGAGTCTTTGGTAAAGAAAAGGTTGTTTTTTTCATGTGTTATAAAACTCACTCCTTTACAGAGTTCTATCACAACAAAGGAAGTTCATTGACTAGAAGTGATAGGAGGGACAAAAGATACTGGGAATTGTAGGCAAAAGCTGGCAGATGTTACAAATGCTTCAGTTCTTTATAAGTCACTTAAGAGCTCTCATGTCATGCCATGAAACATTTCTATTTTTCAAGTGAGCTTGCCAAGTATGTCAACCCAAATTATACATAAATATATATATGTGTGTGCATATTTCTGAGACTTCAAAGCACTTCCTGGGGATGCTGCTGAAAACAATCCAAAGGATGGGCAGCTGCTTAGGAATATGTGAGCCAAAAGAGTGCAGAGGGAGATAAAGCAACGTTGTACACTGTTCCCTTCCAAATTAGAGCTGCTTTAGAAAAATGACCTGGTGATCTGAAAAGGGACACCTGCTCATGCAAACTTGTCTTTTAGCCTCCCAAACTATTCTCTGCAGATAACTAACTCTTCCAGACAGATGGAATTATGCTTCAAAAAGTGGCAGCAACTGTATTCACAGATAAATGTGTGCTATCATAAGCTTGCCAGATTCTCCAAGATCACTGGTCAGAGGTGATTTTCTAATGGATTCATTTTTTTTTTGTTTTGCTGAGAGAAAAAGTAGGCTCTTAGGCTTGGTGGTAAAGGTGCTGATTTATACCCCAAACTACTGTAACTATCCTACAGAAGTGATTACCTAGTGCTACAAATTACCCACACAAATGCTGTGCAACATATTCAACATCAGCATGTTTTCTTCTGCCCCAAGAAAAAGCATTTTTGCTCAGATTTGGTTCCATTTAGTTATAATAAATCTGCCACACATTTTGCTAATTTAATACATCAAAACTTTCTGTCAGATGAGTTTGAGGAGAAATGTTCAGTTCACCTTGGTAAGCACAAGTTCTGTGTAAAAAGGTGCTTTACTAAAACCCAGCGTGTTTAAAAGAGCTGGGTTCATTCACACAGGGATGACTGCAAGATGGCATTTCAAATACAGTTAATGTCAGTACTCTTTTGACCCATGCTTTTGAAATTATTAATTGGAAATTCTGCATGCCAAAATCATGAAATAATAAAATTAAATTAAGCCAGTCTGATGACATAAGCCTCGTGCAGGAAATCTCATTCCATATGTGAGAAGACAAGTCCATGTTATTCAGTGTTTGCTGTTCTCCACCTTCCCTTGCCCCCAAAATTGTTTATTAGGCAAGTTTAATTTTGGGAGTTTAATTTGGGGAAGACAGTAGTGATTCTAAACACAACATTAAAATATAAATTTCAGATACTGTTCACAGTCTATAAGGGCTCAGTCCATGAGAGGCTGCCCAAGAGCAGAGAGCACAAAGCTGCAGACTCAGAAGTCTTTGTCTGTTGCAGTGATTCCATCAAAATTAAGTACACCACAAAATCATTCTTTATAAAACTGTTAAGCAGCCATCCACATAAATGAAAGCTTTCAAGAGCTCCACTTGACAAACATGAAATAAAAGTAACAATTTAACTCACAAATTTTATAATGCGAGAATAAATAGCCCCACTCTTGGTTCTGAAGAATGCTGATGCTATTCTGCCATCTGTCCCACATTTTTTGCATTCTAGCAAACTGCATGCTGAACAAGGAATGAGTTGCACCACCAAAACTGTCTGTATTTAATAAAAAAAGAGCCTACATGGTTTGCTAAAACTGCTTGTTTTGCTTGGCAAGGCTCTTTTTTCCTTCAAAAAGGAAAAAAGGTAATCTACTAATTAAATTCATCACCAAAGCAATTTACTTGCCATTTTGTTTAGGCCTTATATAAACCTTTGTTTTGCAGATGCCAGATACTTTAAACACAACCACTATAATCTGAAACCAGATAATGAAACAACAGAACCATTGCTACCACTGAATTTATAGTATCAGCCTTTTTACTGAGGCAAAACTCTATTCAACTCCTCCCAAAAGTTGTAGCTTGGGCACTCCCTTTCTCTCAATACACTGTAGAGAAAGACATGAATCAGTAAAATTTAGGCAAATTTTTAACATTTAAAAATCTATTTTACAGTTAATTTTACAGTGATATAATTTTCCATATAAGGGTAATTTGAAATTTTGATCATACACAGTGAAATCAGAGCAAAGAGGCCCCAAGACACAGGAAAGATTTCACTGAAGCTTTTGGAAAGTGAATGAGCTGCTTTGCCTGTTCACATATAACAATTAAGGCTACAGAACAATTCCAAGGCAGCAATGCTTTCTCAGCATAGCTGGATGAAGTAGAAAAATAAGGATAATATTTTTATTAATGAGAGAGGAAATTTTATACTGTGGAGCTTTTTATTTATGGCTTTAGTTTTTTTACACAGACTTGCTCCATTCTTTACCCTGTATCTCTGCTACCAATCTCATTCTTCATATTAGTTATCAGCTTCCCACAAATAATTTGGGAGAACAAACACAAGCAATCCTATTTCAAGGTGATGGAAAAGGTATTCACATTGAGACACACTGACCCCAAACTCTTTCTCTGAGTAACTGCTCTCTGGGATAGAATCTACCTATAAATAAAACCTGCTCTTCCCAGGCTCAAGACACTCTGCTTTCCAGCTGGCACATCACTGACACTGCAGTGGTCTGAACAGGCTCTAGAACTGTAACAGCAGCATGACTTTGGTATTTCTGCTTTCCAGGGTTTGTGCCACTTGCAAACACTGCCAGCAGGTAGTTTCTAACATGACATACATCCCTGATAAGAATATCAAGTACATTCCTCATAAGAATAGAAGGGAGCAATAGATTAAGAGCAAGAAAAACAGGCACATCAACACAAGCAATTTAGAGCAGATTGTTTTTTGGTGCAAAATTGTCTTGTGTTTATGCTTGCAGTTTTTCAGTAACTATGACAGATTTTAGGGAATATTTAGATGCCTAAAAATAGTTGCACTGTATCTTCTTGCATTTTTGAGAGAGGATCTAAAACAAACAATGTTTCCAGCCACTCTAAAATCCAAGCCTGTAAACCAAGCCCTTAATAAACCTTGTGCTGTAGTATGTAGTATGAATGCCTATTTTAAAGGAAATACAAATTTACTTACTATTACCATTTGGTATGCAAATATATTTCCATTATCAAAGACTGAGGAACCTTCTCTTCTTACCTGTATTAGGATCTTTTACTACAATGTCAGAAATCTCAAAGAGTTTGAGAGGCAATGGCATCTTTCTGTTGGCAGCAATAGTTTTCAGCAGTCCAGGAAGGAGGGTTGTACGTGCCACCTGCAGGACAAACAGAGATGCTGCAAGTCAAATACCTTCCAAAATAACTATTTTCTTCTTTTTTTTTTGTTTTTGTTTTGTCCATTCTTAACCAGAATTTGGAAGTAGTCAACTGCAAATACTGCACTTATCTCTTCTGTTTAAGCAACTTTGATTCAGAATTAAGCCTGGAAATGTACATTCTCTCCGTGTTCTATATACTGCATTTCCTCAGAGTTTATATGTGAGCTTAAGAACTCGTACTGTTTCACACGTGGCTGAGTTGCAGTGCAAGATAGAAAAGTAATATAGAAAGTGAAAAAAAGTCCCATAAATTTACTCTCACTTATACAAAAGGCAAATTCTAAGTGCAGTTTTAGAAATATCAAGTGTTATTTAAAAACATTATTTTTATACTATAGGAAGAAGCTATGTAACATTCAGTCATGGATACCGGAAATCTATAGAAAATGTGTTCAAAGAACCAAGCAAGAGACAATCATATCTATGAATGTATCTGTAAGAACAGTAACATCTCCTGTGTTCTCCATTCAAATACTTCCTTTGAATTGTATCTTTATTTGTCAAAGATAAGTAGAAGAGTGATTCAGTAAATCTAATGTAAGAGGGGTGGCAGTGACCGTCTGCTCCTTGACTGCAGGTTAGAAGTCACCATATGCTCAGTCACAGTTACTTCTTATGCTTGGTCACATAGCATTTCTATTTATCCTACTTTTCTTAAGCAGTGTAGAGTTCCAGCTGCACACTCATTGTAAGATGGACCCTGGCATCATCCTGCCCTTCCCTTGCTGGCAGAGGACAGGAGATGGGGAGAGTCATCCTGAGAATCTCATCCCAGCTACCATCTAAAGCTGAAAGTTTCTAGCGCATCACAAAGAGCAATCCTTCCCAATATTCAGGAGGCCTACAAATTTTAAAAGATTTAAGCTATTTTTGCCACAGGGAATTATCCAGCCAATAATTACACTGCTTAGCAGCACTGCTACTGCAAAGGCCTACAGTCCTGCAAGAACAGGAGTCTGAAACTGTATCTGGCTAGAGGGGCTGCCATGTTTTCTCTCTTTGTTCACACTTTACTGTTTGTTGGGGGTACATTCTATATTGATCACTGTAATCACCAGAGTAAATGATAGAAATGAACAGGTGGTAATGGTCTAAACAGGTTCCAACAATGCCTTGCACGACTGCTTGTTTGTGGTACCAAATAAAAGGTGCAAAAATCCTGTTCCTGAATCTCAGAGCAGCAGAAGACTGTCATCAATATTAGAGATAAGACGTAGGAAGGTATTTCAGAAACTCAGAGAAATCAGATGTACTGAAGGTCTTAAGGGAAGAAAACCACAAATCACAAAATATTAATACCTCACAGACTCCTAAAACTTTTCAGAACCTTTCTAAAGTGAGTTTACCTTTGTATTTCTTAGGCTAGAAAGAAAAAAAAAGGGCCCTCTAAATTTACATTCCTTGTTAACTAAAGAAAGCATCTTTAAAAAAAACAGCAACACTTTTGAAAAGAAATATAAAACCTATGGGTACACTCTTTGGTATTTTCAGAATTGTTGAGAATACTATATTTTAAGCTCTGACTTTCTGCTCTAGCTAAGATCAAATTATCTAGAAAGAAGTATTAAAATACTACAACAGCATCACAGAATTAAAAAAAAAAAAAAAAAACCCAAACAAAAAAAACCCCAAGAGTAATAGTGATCAGTATTAAAAAAAAAACCAACCAAAACAACACAACCCAAATGTTTCCTACCCAAAGCTCAGGAAGTTTAGAGATTGCCAAGTCTAAATAGCTCCTTTTATGTTGAATACGTTCCCTATAGAGGAAGTTGATCAACCATGTGGGATTTTCTACAATAAGGCTGCTCAGTTTTGCCACATTCTGCCACACAGACCATGGTACTTTGCTTTCTCGAAAAGGTGATGGTATTTCACACCAGAAGAGAGATTTCTCAGTGGAGTAAAAGAAGATGACATGTTTAGCACATAAATACACACAAGCTCTTTAATGCAGGAAGTGTAGCTTATAGTTTCCTGCAGGTTCCTTACTCTCCCTTTTAAATATAGAATCCATGACAATACTGCTTTCAAAAAGTTCACGATCTCACCTGAAATTCTGCTGTTTTGGGGTTTGCTATGCGCACGGCGTTTGTTGCAGAGATGTCCGTGCCAAGTTTATCTGCAATATCTTCTTGAGAACACTGAAAAAGAGACAAAAACCTTTCAAGGTCATGTAGTTAAAACAGACAGTAAGGCAATTATGAAATCTGATATCAAGAATGAACAGTGCAATTGTAGCTCTGCCCCATAATATATCTTCTCACACGTAACTCTCATAATACAAATTATGCCCCAGCCTTAAGACTAAGTAGGCAAACTGGTTTATTTACAAATGTTAATTACTAACTAAAATAAAGCTGGGTTTAAAAGAAAAACAAGTGTTTATTTAGGCTTCTGTCACGGATTGTTGTCATTTGTTTTAAAAACAGGCCCAGATTCTGCACCCTGACTTGCAGAGGGTGAAGTATTTTATTCTGAAAATAGCACTTGTAGAGGGACTGGTATCTGTTCTTTCACACAAAGTAAGACAGTCCCTTGAGGGATACTTCCATGAAATACAGTACTGTCTGTGAGAAACAGCTCATATGGTCAAGCCTTCAATTTTTCAGAACTGCGTAAGATTCTTGTAGTTTGTTCAATTTTTGGGGTTGAAGTGTTTTTAAAGCCTGTATTCTAAAAGTGTATTTTTAAGCTGGTCAGTAAAATAATATGCATTCACTTTATCAGGCTCAGCCAATGTCTGTGCACATACTGCAATAGATGCTACTTCTAAGATCCACACTTCAGATTTCCAGAATTTATAGCTTTATTAGAGTAATGAAGAAACCAGTAGCAGACTAGGCATGTAATTGAGGATTTGCTTGTGTACTGGAGCCTCCCAGAAGTGTTCTCTTCACACTGGCAGCACTTACAAAGTGTGTTGATAGACCAACTGTGAGAAAAATGAGCAGATGAAACCATCTGAAAAAGTGGATTATTGAATAATCATTTAAAAAAATCCCAAATAACATAAGGAATGCTGAACTTAGGAGAAAAGAATTGTATTAAACAGCTTTCAGATGTATACCTGAACTACAGCATGTTCCTGTGATTTAAATGCATTCTGGCTAAACTGGAGCTCCTCACAGAAGGCAATGTAACTGTGTACAAGTGTCATTTGGGGCTCTAACCAAAAACAGATTGAGTGCACAAACACATAAGCATGTAACACTGCGGTACAGTATGCTGTAGCATAAATTATATCAAAGTTATCAAAGTCATAAGCCTCACACTCGTGTTTTAATAAAGTGCTGGGGACACAGCAGACTGTGAGTTTCATCCTGCCACGGCAGAAATACAAATATGAAATGTGACACCAAGACACGCTGCATGACCTTCAAAAATTCTGCTGTTGCAGTTCATAAAGGTTCTCAGTTGTAGCAATGTAATAAAAAATATTCCAGACATATTACCTGTTTGGTGCTGAAAAAATGAACTATATGTTCAAAGAACCAAGCAAGAGTGCAGCCCTCAAAAATGAATAATGAATGAGGAAATATTAATTTTGGATAACAATAATAATGAATAAAGAAAAACTTTAAAATATTTACCATGTGTACATTTTCCTCAACATGGTAGTAACCACAGGCCTGAATACCTCTGTCAGATATTAGCACTGCAGGAGGCAATACTACTTATTGTCCTGGTTACTTAAATGAGTTAATAACCAAATATTAAAACTGAAATGTATTTTTCAGAATATGTCCAAATTTTGCTTTTGAAGCTCTGTGAAATCTGAAGGTGTTAAAATTTTATTCAGCCTATTCAAATTACCAAATCTGGTTGCAATACCTGAACTTTTCTACTACCAGAAGTGTTTTAGGAGCCTGAAATGCTGCATCCTCAAGTACCTGAGTAAATTAGTAAAAAATAATCCGTGAGCAGATTACAACCTCTCTCTTAAGAGGCTGTGCACTTTCAAGTATTTATACCTCTGGCCATCTAGTAACCTTTAGGTTTGGGAAGAAGTTGAGAAATACCACAGAGATTTTAACAGAATATATGATGGTAACTCTCCATATGCTAAAATGTGCACAAACTGGATATTTAGGCAAAGGCTTTGAGCAGATCTTGCAACAGAAAGGATTTTTAAAAATGTATACATATTTTCAAAAGCTGCCTATGCCAGTCTCCATGTATGGACAGGTACCATAGACATTTGGAGGGCATCAGTAGTAGATCAGGTTCTTTGATCCAGCTCACAACTAAGGGGTATGAGGAAGTGGCCATGACAAAGATGTTGTTTCCTACTGTACATTCCATTTTAGCACAACAATCCTGCTGTATAATTTCCATAGTACAAATTATGGCATTGGTTAGTACCAGAGTGGCACTTGCTGCTGCAGAGTCCTAATTCTTGGCCAAAGACTACTGGCATGGCTGGAACAAATAATACCTAAAACCAGTGATAACAATTTTATATTTTTATCTGTATTTGTTATGTAAATACTATATATCTATTTGTTATCTATATTCAAAACCCTACCTGTGGTGAAATTTACAAAGGATGTCTCCTTAGTGCCTGTGTATTGTAACTTTTTTATGGGTATTCTTAAAATAAACTCTTTGCAGACTGAATTATCTAATGCAAGGAATCGTGGGCAAGTGACAACACTAAAGAAAAATACAGAAACAGGTAAATCTCAATACACTGTAGGAATACCCACCAGAAAGTACTAAATTTTCATGTTGGTTTTCCAGATTATTGAATTATGATGGATTTCACATCTGGTGACCAAAGTCTAGAGAGAGATTTGCTGTCTTACAATTTCATCCTATCAAGTTAAACTAAAACCAGTCCTTCAGCAGCTATTTCCCTCTCTATACTTAGAATTACATACCACATTAACAGTGACTCATTTAATTTCTCTGACCTACAAACTCACCAAATATTACATCGTGATTCCAAAGCCCTAGTAAACAATCATCTGCCAAAACAGTACTGAATAATACTGGTACATTTATACAACAACATACCCTCAGAACACCCTCTGCAGTTTTGATTATATCACTGTTTGAACATGCAATTAAGAAAAATATGAAATCAATGTAATATACCAGGGCAAAAGTGAGTGCTTCAGTGAATCCAGCAGCTGCCAAGTCCAGTCTCAGAAGTTCTGTGAGCTTATTGAGTGGGAGCTAAATGAAACAAAACAATTTTCAGCTTCCATCTAAAAGCATTTTGCTGTTCTTTCCCAAGGTGATTCTGCCTGTTACACGATGGCGAATTCACTAGGGAGGGACTATGCTTGTGTGCTTAAAATTTTTGAAAGCATTAGCCAGCTGCCTTTAGGTTTGCCTGAGGAAATGAATCTCCCAATTAGAGATTTAATACGGGCTCCCTACTTAAACCCTGTCTTTTTTCAAGTACCAGCAACCACTGGTCTTAGACTTATTCAAATCGGTGGGGCATCTGTTTTGTATCCCATCCATGGTAAATACTTCTCAAGGCAAAGCATGTCAAAATATTTAATTCCTAGGTTCTGTTTTCCCCAAAGCCCTTCTGGCATGCAGCAGTCATTTACTGACAACAGAGCATTCATTTGAAGGGGCAATCTTACTTGATTAGCTATGGTGTACGTTTTCGGAATCACCATCTGAATGTTGTTATAACCATAAGCTATTGCTGCATCTTCTACGATATCACAGGCATGGATAATGTCTGCTCTGGTAGGAGGGATTTCAACCTCTATATGGTTCCCATTCTCTGTGACGTGTGACTTCAAACACATCCTAGTCAGCAGCTTTGCCAGGCTTGATGGAGTTTCACTGAAACAAAACAAGAGAGTGGGAATTTATGGATTTTGCACTGTATTGACTGGCTTTGTAAAGTAATCAATGTTTTTTTCTGCATTGCCTCATATCCTGACATATCTGCAATTGCTTTATGGACTGTACACAGACTCAGCATTCACACAGAACCAGCTCAATTCTCACTCATGAGACGGTTATTTTCCTTTACTTCATAGCAGTTGTGTGAAGCCATAAAGAATCATTCACTTGCTCTGAAAGCAGGGGACTCTGTTTACAGAGCCGATCTAATTACCAAAGATAACCCCTGAATTTTTGATAAATTAAAAAAATCATATAGTCTAAACATTTTGAAAACAATGCAATAATCAATGTGTTCTAGTACCTTTGTCATGGTTAATAAAAACTGTGTTTTCATTTGCAGTAACACACCTGATTCCTACTTTCTTGTTAATGTATTCAGGTCTCACCTTCTCTGTTCGATAAGCCAGCTCCTAAAATGAAAGACAAAGATTTTAAGCATATACAGTGCTTGCCATTTCCATCTAAGAGGCTTCAACCTCAGCAATCTAACTTCTAACTGCCATACTAAAATGACACCCACAGAAGACAAATGTGGAATATTAGGCTATATTTAGCATTCTAAAGTTAAAAGGATTGTTGAAAATATACTCTAGTATGTGATGCAAAAGCTGTTCTTAGTTAAGCTGGAAGGGTGAATGCAGCATGAAATCCCTGTTATTGGAACTTCTGGTAATTTCTGATATATGCAAGTAAGAGTCACTCAAAGTTTCTGGAGAACGCTTCATCCTAAGGCAAAGCACAAAAGCACAGAATGGTCATGCACGAGATCTCGTGGTCTTGTACAGATCAAATGACTTTTAGGAGGAAAAGGAAGGAAAACTTTCTATTTCTTTATTGGCACACAAATACCTACCAGTGTTTTACTTAGCAAGCGTGCAACGTATCTAAGAAAGTTATTTTGTATGTATTTATGTATTTAATGTGTTTCTAAATTTTTTTACATACAAATCCTTAAAAACCATAGCACCTGAAACTTGGGGATTTTTTTCTCTATTTTATCTAAGGAAGCTGCTTTGGTTGCTACAGAGATTTCTATTTTGTTGGATATCTTTTCAGGATTCTACATCTTTCCTCAAGTGATTAAAACTGACATTGTGAAAAGAAAATGCTAAAATGATTTTTCAGCAAAGGCTAGAAAACCTTTCAGCAAAATTAAGTTTCTTTCCCTCTAAACAGTTTGTACTCCCTTGGTATATCTGATTTTATGAACTCAACCAGGTATGTCTTTGGTTACTTACAGGAAACAGGAGGAATAGCTTTCTTTATACTTATTAAGAGAATAAAAATGTAAGACTCCAATTACTGCAAAGAGATCTGTCTGAGGCTCTGAACTGAACCTGAAGTCAGCATTCTGCCTTTTAGACCTTTACACAGTTGGTGTCTGTAAAATGGGAGACTGAAACATGCAGTGTTACAAGGTTATTTTAACTGAAGGGCATTAAAGCTTCCAGATCTGATAAGCACGTTATCCTGAGGCTGATTTCAGTTGTCCATAGGCTGAAGGACCTCTTCCTGCATTCATTTTTCCTGATTTGGAACATGCAGATTTTAAAAGCGTTAGATACAGATGATGACCTTTGATTGCGAAGTTCCTGAAAATGTTCCTGAAAATGTTCCTATCACAGGCACTCTAAACCATAACAGTGTATTTTTAACCTCATCATAATACAATGGAGTCTCAGAATGACTTCCCTACACAAGGAGAAGCTAGAGCTGGAGTTATTTTTCATGGGGTTAGAGGAGGTTCTGACTCACTAAAACAGAGAGACTGCCAAGCTGGGTTTTTAGACTACACCTCAGAACCAGCACATACTGCCACTGCAGGAAAAGAAAACAATGTGACTCTTACCAGAGTTTGTGTAAATAAAGCCCTCTCCCTAAGGACACAGAGATATGCTATTGCTTACCGGATAGATGTGGGTCTTCCCATTGGGAGAAACCACTTCTACTGCTTCAACACTGAGAGACACAGAAAAAATATAAGTAAAACTGTTTTTAACACATGGCCCAAGTGTAATGTCTCTCTGTCTGGAGATTTATACTCACGTGAATGGTTTCTCACAATATTCACTGAACATCGTGACTATAACATCAAGAACAATTTTTGCCTACAAAACAGACATAATAATCATATTGAAATCTGTCATCTACTTGTGTTGAAGTAGACAAAATATCTTAACAAAAAACAGGGAAAATATCTCATCTTACATTCTATTCATTCTATTCTCTCTCTTCATTTTATTCTAATTTCCTAGCAGTCAAGAATACTAGACTGAATTTTAAAAAACCATTTTCCTTCTGTTGCCGACATTTGTGCAAAAGCTTGAAAATCTTTGGTTTTCAAGGTTCTGAGGCCTTTGTGTATCTTTTCTAAACTCTGTTTTTTAGAAATACAGGGGTTTTATTACCATTTGGAGCCAGGTCTTCCTAACTTTCTGTCTAGTTAGTAATTTTACTGAAGTTCAAGTGAGAATGGAGAGGTTGAAGGACTGCACTGTTTAGCAATACATTATCAAATAACCCCATTTGCAAATGTTTTTGTTTACAGTTAGTATTTTAAGAGATTAGTATAACAGAATGTAATCATGAGATTCAGATGAACTTCTCAGTCCACAAAGGGGTCTTTTTGATGCCTGACAGTGTAATTTCCTTCACATAAACCGAACAACAATATTTTTACTATCGAGACAAGCAGTAGCAAGAAAAAGTTATTTATTAGTTTGCTTAGAAGCCACTCCCCAATATGCAAATTTATTTCTGTTGTTAACATACCATTCGTAGCAGGGTAAGTTAAAAGCAGTTTTGTTAATAAGCATCAAGTTACATACTTTAGGGGAACTATCAACGAATGCACAACCTATATTCAAGAACAGGCAATTATAACTCCTCAGCTTTCATGCTTCAGCTTTGAGTTACAGAATTTGCATATGGAAAGAGTTGAATTCAGCAATTATTTGCACAGCATCCCTGCTTGATAAAGATAACTAAGCAGAAAAATCCTTGTCTTTTTTTCTCTCAGCCCAAATTTTCAGTAGGAGACAAAATGAGCCTTTACAAATAATATTCCACCAAAACAGGAAGACTTAGTAAACTTTACTCTTTTCTTTCAGATTTAGAAGTGCTCAAAAAGAACAAACAGTCTCTAATTTACTTGAATTATTTTCTCATACAAGTTGAACACTTAGTGTCAGCATAAAGATACAGTAAAATCAAAATTCAATGAAAATACAATGCTATCTATAGAGCAAGCCTGAAACCGTTTCCAGGGAATTCCACAGTCCTACAACTCTTGTATTGGAAGGTTGGCTCCATACAGTAAATGCCTTGTTGTTGTAGATCTTTGTATTGGAGCTCTATTATCCAAAGAGAAAACAATTATATTAAAGTATATCAAAAGCAGGAAGGATTAATTTACCTTAGTAATATCTGTGCCTGTACATTCAATAAACACATTTCTGGTATTTAGGGTTATTTTTGTATGATCTCCTAAAACATGTGAAAACAAAAACATGTTAAGAAATATAAGTTTTATTGCAATAGCACTGATACTGATTCATTTTGTGTAGGAAAGATCATTGTCATCTTCAACAGCTTGAAAAAGCCACTATCTACTGCAGCAATATTCACAGCTGTTGGCAGAATAGCAGCTCTTTTTATTTTTGAATTTATGAATCAAATAAAAGGAAAAAGGCAGATCAGACACACTGACTGGGTTATGCTTTACACTGACAGACACAGGGATCTACAGGTATCCTGGCACTCAGCTGGAAATGCAGCTAACAGAAGAATGGCCATCTGCTGTTAGCAAAGGGCTCTGCACTGCCACAGCATCCCATCTTCCCTGCTTTAGTCTCACATGTGATGTATGCCATTTCCTTGGGCAGGAACAAATGAAATGGTTTTTAAAAAGTGATTTAGACTAATGACAATCAATAGTCATTCTGTGGTCTCCTGACACTGTCTTCTGATACCCTATAGGCTGCTCTGCAACAGTGATTTAGGTTCTGGTATGGGCCCCTTTTAGGCATAAATTTGCTTTGTCTATACTGCGAGTTATGATGTGTGCACCGAAGCACATCCCTGCTGCACTCAAACATTTTCTTGTCTGAAAGAAGCACCTGAAGTGTTTCTTTCACAAACTGGATGTGAAGGCCCCTAGTAGCTCGTTCTCTACAAAAGTGGGGTCTGTTAGTAAGCCACAAGCAATCTGGAGCAGCTGTACAGAGATCTCATTCTGCCTGTTAGATACAGATGGGCAGTACACACTTGAAGGAATTCCATGGCTGGGAACCATGCAGGAATGGGCACACACAGACCTAGAACTGTGTGGGATCATGCCAAATCCAGCCTCTTTGTCCTTGCACCATTCATTAATGCAGATGCACCCCACCAGAGCCAAAGAAAGCACTTGAACATACACAGGAATTCCTGCTTTCTTTGTTTGACCCTGACTTAGCTTCTCTGTTTTAGCTTCCTATCTGAGAATTTAGGTCACAGCCGGAGTGGAAGTTAGGTGCACCAGAGGTCTTAGGACTGAGGGACCTTGTACTCCCTTACAACTGTGCTCTATCTCTTTGCAGATGGAATGTGCTCAGCATCTCTGGACTTGCTTCAAAGCAAATACAAGCCTTCACTTCAGTGCTTGTTAGATAATCCCAACAACCAATACAGATGTTTACATTGCATTATCTGTTTAAAAAGCACCTCTGACCTGGAAGCCTCTCTTAGATACTGTTCTCTAAAGCAGACGCAAGTGTTAAATTTAGCTCAACCTTTTTATATGATAAAATACAAACAATATGCAGTGCTCATACATGGAACTCCCCCAAGTTGCAATGAGCCTCACAAAGAAGGATCAGGCACAATGGTTGACATCATCTTCAGCTCAGAACAGTTACTGTTACCAGTCCCTGCCAGAGAGTTTGAGCTGCCTTTTAGGAAGATTGGGATTAGCTGGATAAGGTCTATTAGGAAGCATATATCCAAAGAGATTATCACAACAGATTTATTGGTCAGTGTAGGGAAATTTACCAATTCCTGACCTATATTTCAGTATATAGGTATACTGAATTATCTTTCTTTAAGGAGTAATTCTTGTCATGCCATTAAATGGCTTCAGTAAACCTAGTTCTCAAAAATCACTCATGGCTTCTTTTGCACTCAGAGGAAACCCATGTTTAGAAACAATACAAAAAAAGTCTACACCAAATTATTCTTTTTAAGCAATTAAAGTCTCCTGAAATCACTTAGTGTGATAGCAATAGGATCCCACTGCTGGTAAGTTCCCTGCTGTGACCTCATAAAATGAAGTACAAAGTTGCAGTTACTATTTACCATTACCAGTTTACAAGATAATTTCTTGCAGGCTTTTAGCTAAACAAAATGCCTTCCTGTCACAAGGAACTTAAGTTGGGTAAGAGTATGAGAAGTTCAATGCAGAGGTTTGCAGTAGGACTTTCACACCCTTCTGATGAAGATGAAAAAAAGGAACACTAGCAGCCTAAAGAGGGAGCAAGAAATTTGACTACCTTTAAACTGAAAGAAGGAAGGAAGCCTTTATGAAATTTTAAGTGAAACAATTTTAAGAAAACATAATAATCCTTATGACACATCACTGTTTCTGTCAGACACTAATTCATACACAGAACAGCAGTAACAGTACAAAGCATTCACAAATTAATCTTACCATTGATGATTGGTGGCATGGACAGAACAACCCCATTGCTGTCATAAATGACAGGATACCGAGGCTTGTTTTCAATCAGGTGCAAATAGTGACGAAGGTGGCTGTCAGTCTGGAGAAACAAAACACAGCCTGAATTTCACTTCAGCTCACAGGTGAACTTCCACAGAGCCACAATCCTTTGGTGAGTGATTAAGAGGAATTTTGAAGGTGGGAAGGATTGGGTTAGAGTTAGGTACTTTACTAGCAAAGGGTGTTTGCTCCTGGCAGCAGAAGTTTGGAACGAGCGAACTGGATTTTTGGTTTTCTTCAGACATGCTGAAGATTATTTAAAGATTCTCTCAAACATGTGTAGGCCATGCTGTCCAAATGATACCCTTGTTCACCAGAGCAGGCAAACATTGCCAAATATCCTTAGTCTACAGGAACTCTTTTAGCACTGCAATACTTTTAGTTATAAATTGCTGGATACTGACATATTTATACCTAAATTTGATTCAAAATTTACATTTGTTCTAATGATATAAGTATGTGTGGTACCAAAAAACTAATTTCCTTTTATTCTCTCTGAGTTCTCTTATTCTCTAGTCAGAGACACTTGAGGATTTGTCTCTATGGCCAGTAAGCAAGTTCCAGCAGAGCTGTATACTGTAATGACAGTGGTGAATAGTACAGTTTTCAAATGCTGACGTTGGAACTGGCTCACATAAACACTGTAAAATCAGACTTGATAGGATCTCTTCTTAGCATTTGCCTGGTTTCATCAGGATGCTGATCCAGAAGCAGTGCCAGACTTAACCTGAGCCTTTTACAAAGCTACACTTGCCTAATATGCAGCTGGGTAAATAATCCAACATCTTCCCCAAGTAAACTGGCCAAATGAAGGTAACATTAAAAAATCTGGTAATATCTACCCAAAAATTTTCCTACCTTTGTACACCAAGTACTTATACATAGATAAATACACAAGCCTTTTACAGTATTATTAAGGGCATCGTGAAAAGCAATCTTCATGTTGATAAATCAGAAGTTTTCCACCAAACCCATTCTAAGAGTTACTCTTAAATAATAGCCCCAAAATACCACAATATATCTTTCACAGACAATAAAAATAAAATAAAAAATTTTTAAAAATTATCATTCATTGCTCATAATAAGCAAAACATGGAATGTTCACTGGTTGTTAAGCTACAGAAGATAATTGTGTTTTATTTGTAGGAACAACTTTTAATAACAAGGATATGAGAGAAATTTATCTTCCTCATTTAGTGCAACAAGTCTCAAAAATTCCACTTACCCTATACAGATCCATAATTTGTGAGGCTGTGTACTCCTTGGATTGATTCAGGGGCTTAAATTTAATTTCAGATGGTGCTTTGGCTGTAAAAGTAAATGGACCAGTGATGGTGTCCAAATCATGGGTACCTATTGCTACTAATGCTCTTTTCCTAGAAATAAAGAAGGCAAAATAATGTTTTTGCTAGTTTATTTTTAGTAAACAAAAAAGTAGTAATGTTGTTACTTGGAGTTTCTAAGAGTATGATGCTCTATTGCATTCACAGAACTTACTGAAAAAGCAAAAGGATAATTTTGAGAAGCCTAGAAATTATTTGATGAATTACATTTTAATAAATATTATTATTAAAAACAACACAATTATCAAGGCAAATCCAATGGGAATGCTGCTAAACACTTCCATCTCAACTGCTGAATGAACTGTAACAGCTATTTATGTTGAACAGTACTGGTAGCAGACAAGAACAGGCAAGGAAATGAGAAGGATCAAGAGAGCTCCTACAGATTTTCCCTGGCATAACCATATCACCTCTCTGCAACAGGGATGTGCAGTCTTAACATGGGATAAAATCATACACACAGACACTATACACTACTTTAAATCCCAGCACTAACCTGCAAATGTTTTGGTGTAGTTTCTCTTGGAGGTCAATGAAACTGTCATAACGGTCCTTGGTAAAAGTTATATTTCGGAGAACAGCAGCTACAGCGTAAGGCCGGATCTGGGCAGTCTGCAATTTACAACAGCACCATGCAGATTTCAAGACAGCAACTGAAATTTTGATTTGAGCTGCATCTGGAACTTTGATTTCATCTGCTGCTAGGTGCAACCAAAATAATTTGTCTATTGTTCCTTCCCCTCCTCATTCCTAAGAATAGGTCACAATGAGTAGAGGTATTTAAATTTCTTTAGTTCTTGTTCCGCAAATAAGATTTCCAGTCTCATTGCTCTTACAAAATCAAATATGGATCTTCCTGCTTCAGCAATTCTCAATACATTTACAAAGGTGCAGTAAATGCTTTTACCTGCTCAGTGATAAGCAGCCTCTGACCTTCACCCTCAGCTGGTATTATCTTTTCGAACTTAGGCAGATTTATCCTAAAACAAAAAGAGAAGTAAGTCTATAGCTGAAATGGAGGAAACTCTAGAAATGTAGCAGCATTTACATGTAAAAAACCTTCTTGGCAATGTTTCTTGCCATGTAATTAGCTAACTGTGCAAAACTTGTTTTTTATGGGATGGTAAACAGATTACTGAACTAGAAAGGAAGAACTCAGTAAGGCGAAGTCGTTGCAGAAAACAGAAATAAATTATTTGTTTTGGTATTTATTACAAAGGATCACAAGGAAGTTTCTCGGCAGGAGTTCTTAGCAGAGAATAGTCTTAAATGGAACAGCAGCTGAAAACTTTTTAGAACAGGTACAAAACCCAATAACATGCTAATCTAGTTGGTTGGTTAGTTATGCAATAGATCCGCTCCAGAGGAACAGCTGATGAATCTGACCTATACATGTCATCCCACTCAAAATCCAAGCAAGTAGAAAGTTGTGTTCGCTGACCAGAAATGGACCCATATGTCAACAAATAACAAACAACACAGAAATCCCACAACTCTGCCTCACCTTTCCTTAAAGACCTGCAGTCCTCGGACCAGCCCTTCCAGGCAAAGCAGATCATAGCGGTTGGCAGGAACATCAATTTTATAGAGAACAACATCAGATGCACCCTTTGCCTTTTCTTCACCTTTTTCTTTACTTATAATGTCCTTCTCAGATGTCTGAAATTAAGCAAAAATGCAGTTTTAACCTGATATATCTTAACACTGACAGCAGCACGACAGTGATACGAGAAACTGTATTAAATAGAAGTTTAACACTGTAATTTGAACTTATACAGCAAATAGACACACCAAATACTAGAAATTACATAAAACCTCAAATTCAGAAACTATAAAGCAGTGTACAAAATAAAAAATTCAGTATTAAAATTTTCATTTTAAAATGTTATAGAAGCAAGAATCTCCAGGCTGTCAGATCCCAGTAGAGATCTGAGAACTTAATTTTGGCAAACAACTTGTCATAATCAAATTTATTCTGAAAATGAAGTATAACATATAATGTTCAGATGTCTTTTGATAAACCTCATTAAAAAGCCAACAAATTAAAATTAAATGGCAAAACCAAAACAGGTCTACTTGAATAAGATTCACATGGATAGAATTATCAGGGCTAGCACATCTTCACAAGTGAAAAATTTAAATCAAAACGTTGCATATAAATTAGTTACAACTCAGGTGACAACATCCAAGACAAATACATTTTTTTGGGGATATTGTACAGATAACTGCATATCAAACAAAGCCAAACAGATGTTGTAAAGTATGATCAATACATGCTCTGTGGCCATGTTTATGCTGCTAAATAAAATGGTGCCTAAGACTGAAGGTCAAGTGACACAGAGTGCTGACCTCCAGAAAGTATTGCAATATACAATCTTGGAGTCTCTTGCTTCCAAAGCAGTAATTTTGTAAGTCTGAGGGTTTTTTTCCAGATTCAAAACACCTCAAAACACAGTCCATTTCAACACTGTACCAGGGGATATGCTAGAAACAATGCTGTACAAACTCTTACCAAAAAGCAATGCTGTCAATATGCTACATGTACTGAAAAAGCAAGAAATAAAAACATTACTTACAATTTCATCAAGCTCCAAACCAAACTCAAAGCAAAGCTCATCAAATTCTTCATCCGCTGTGAAGGAAGAGGGTGAATTTTGGTTAAGAGGTAGACCTCAGACCTAATTTGTGTCTGTGTTTAGAATGTTTTTAAACAAGATAAACAATGCTATTTAAAAAAAAAAAAGGTAAAAGTAATTTAAATAATGTTCCTTATATTTGCATCTGAGTAGCAGCTTCTTTAGTACATGTTTAATTTACTGGTATGGTATTCTGACAGTCACAAGGGAAGGCTTCTCATCTTAGGAGCTCAGCTCCTCAGCCGAGTCTGTCAGAGCAACTCTGGCCTGAACAGATAATGAAATCAGAAGGAAAAAACAGGGCAGCTTCTGCCTAGTGCTCCTATTCTCAACAGTCAGTTGTTCTACAGAGGTTGCATCACCTACGTTGTAACAGGTGAGTAACACAGATCAGATCTGACAATGCAGATCTGCACCGTGCTGTGTGAAGAGCCTCAGCTCCCGTCTGGACTAAACCACTGCATGTCCTGAATGCTCCTTCAGCCAAGCTCTTCTTAAATCTGCTTCCTGAGCCAGCAAGGACTGAAAAAAACCCACGCCATTCACTACTCGCTTTGCCTGCTCCCCCCTCTTCCGTCTCCTTCGTTTAACCAGATCCTAAATCAGACAGTGCGACTCCAACCAGAAACCGCCATGTGCAGACGCATGGTTGTAATTTCCCGAGAGATCTGGACTCCAGCAGTGCGTGTCGGGTCAATGGGCTGAAGGGCCCAGGGATAACACATGGCTGTGCATGGCGTGCCGTGGGCCGGCGAGGAGCAGGCGGCAGGACAGCCACCGGCGCTCAGAGGCCTGAGCTTCCCCGAGAGTCCCAGGGCAGCCCCGGCACATGGGCGCGGCCAGCGGCACCGTGAGCGCTCAGGGTCGAGGCGGGCAGCGGCGGAGGCGCCGCGGCGATTGCAGCCCCGCAGTAGGCAGGGATGGCGGGGACAGAGGGCACTCACTGTAACTCCTGCCCAGCGCCTGGAACAGCAACTCCCGCTTCACGCTGACGGTCGGCATGGCGGCCCACGCTGCGCCTGCG
>VXBU01013524.1:1535319-1578928 GCA_013400315.1 Bombycilla garrulus
TGGGGCTGCGGCCGGAGCCGGAGCCGGCAGGTCCGTGCCTGCCGCGCTGCTCCCCGTCAGCATGAAGGTCGAGTTTGCCCCCATCAATGTACCCCTAAAGAGGAGGATCCAGACAGTCGCCGTTCTGCAGTGGATCTTCTCCTTCCTCGTGCTGGGTAACAGCCTTCCTCCTTCCTGCCCCTGCCCCAGAGAGAAAAGGGCGAGAAGCGGCTTTTTCCGTGACCGGCGTTATCCGTGGGCATCGCTCGGTGCCAGCCCGTGGCTCCACGTGGGTGCAGAAGCGGCCGGGGGCGAGCAGCTCCCCGGCGATCCCCGGGCGGGCAGGAGCGTCGCACTTCTTTCTTCTCTGAAAGCTTTGGATGGCTTTTCCTCTTTCTTGGGGGTCTATTTCTTAGTGTGGGTTCTTCTTCAAATATGATCCTAAAAAGCTAGGGTCTGTGGCTCCTCATTAAGACGCCCAGTATGTTTCTTACAGCAACTTTTTTATCGAACGTGAGCATAAAGTCTGGTACATGACTAACGCTGTTTTCAGTCATAGTTTCGTAAAATAACTTTATATACTCTAGTTCAATAAAATTCTCATTTAACAAGGTAATGAAAATTAATGGGCGTTGTCAGTGAATTGACTCAAATGCAGACACTCTGTAAATATATGAAAAATATCCTCACTGGCTTTAAGAAGGTGTTGTTAACACTACTTCATAATCTTTTTTCACTGATTGTTCCTCTATAATTAATGTTCCTAATATCTTAATAGACACCTATCACTAAGCACCTATTTGCAGCAGCAAATTGTATTCACATGGGTAGGTATCTTGAATTTGATAAAATTAACCAGTTGATAAGGTAAGATAAGCTTTAACTCTATGAGACTAAATCCATGGATTGTATAAATTGGGAAGTGGTTATTAAACAGTCTGTTCTGAGGTATAGAGACACCTGTGTATACTGTGTACTGGAAATTATCATCTGTGCTGTAGGATTTACAAGGACAAGGCTTGTGCCCATATTTTCCTTGAATGTCTTGCACATATATTACCCTTCAGATGGTCTGATGTCTTTCAGATTTTTTTTAGTTTGTAAGCCCATACATGAAAGATTTGGGGGGAGTATGGAGCATATGAAGCATCTTCACAGATTAGTCAGCAGATGTCCTGTTACCTCTAAATTATATGTAGTTAAATGATAAACAGTTTATGTTTGTGGCTACATTGTAAGTACTTTTAATTTTCTGTTATTGAATTAGGTCTTGGCATGAGCCATTTTTTCAGTCTTGTAAAGCAGTGGAAGTTCAGGGCCAGTGGAAGAAAACATTTTTTCCCCTAATGTAGCAATACTGCTGCAGAAAACAACATCTTCCTGTGCTTTCTAGAAGTTATCAGGATGTAGAAAATCCCCTCTCTGTAGTTCAGCAGGTGAAGTAGGGAGCTGTCATCTGCAGCTGGCACTGCCTGGGAATGTCGAGGAAAATCAATTCGGAAATGGTCTTATGGCTGGTTATATTGAGTATAGTGAGTTCATGGGGTCATGAAAAATTGAAATTGCAAGAAGGCTTGATTAACAATTTGGTTCTAATAATTATTATCTGCTTGTGCACCGTGGGGATGGTTTATCTTTAGAGCTGACCAAGGTGACCTTGTCATAGGTGGATGCTTTCAGTGATAGGGCAGCTAGTGATCTGGCCAAAAAGTTTCACTTAACTGCAGGAAATTCAGGTGGATGAATTCTAAATGACTTAAAGCAGTGAGAAATGGGCTCATTTCTGCCCCTATGTCTGGATTTTTCAGCCTTTTTTTTCTGAACAGACATTGTTTGTTTGTAAGCTTTGGATTCAATAGTGACGCTTTCAAATCAGGGAGAGGACGCCTCAGGACAAGTGAAATATTGCGTGAGTTCATCACAGAATAGGTTAGAGGTTTAGGTATTCTTTGGGGATTTGTGTGTGGCTGGAACTAGGTTATGCCAAGCACGATCTTGATTGTCTGGTGTTACATATCTGCATGTGAAAACTTGAACTGATAATGCCCTACGACAATTAATGATTCATTATATAGATGGAGGGATTCTGTTTAGAGCAGTGAATAAATGGGGTTTAATATATTTTATTGGCAGCTGGCTCAACTGCTAAAGTTGTCCATCTAGGTATGTTGTAATGTGTCATAGCTTACTAAAATGAACTATAGGACTAACAGATGAAGGAAGATAACTCTGAAAATTAGTGCCCTGAATAACAAAAGTTGAAATGGTCAATGATATGCTTCAAATCTGGGGAGTGACATGTGAAAAAGTGATTTTGTACGCTGAGTAAGCTGTAAGGGGTATGTGAGCCTATAAGCTGGCCTGAAATACAGACATGGAATAGTTGTTGAAGCCTAAATCTCATCCCCACTGTAGAAAGAGTCAATCAGTCTGCAAATACTGAAAAAAATAGCAGCAGCGGCCTGGTACAAGCAAATTCTGCTTCTTCATGTGGTGTACCAGCTTGGGCTGGGTCTGCACAGGCTGGATCCATTGCTTCTGCTGTGCAGCATAGGCAGAGTAAACATGCCTCTGTCTCAAAGAAGCTGTACAGATGTGCACAGAATTTCATTACATATAAAAGGAACCTCTTTAAAATTCTGGCTGTAAGTTCCTGTGCTTCCTTGTTCTGTGCTGCAAGCTGCCAAAGTTCACCCTCAAAGGGAAAAGACAAGTTTTCATTGTAATAGTGATTTGCCTGTTCGTTATCCGGGGGCATGACACCAGAAGCAAAAAATAAGTTCTGAAATACTGGGATGTGTATGTAGGAATTTCTGGATTAGATGAGAGAAATGCCCATTACCAGATTTCCCACTGTGTGTTGGCTGAAAATGCTATGTGGTTTTCTGTCTTATGTTCTCCAAGTTCAGCAGACCAGAAAAGTTTGGGTATAAGTTCCACGAAAGAGTGAAAGAGAAAAATTTGGCTTCTGTCTTAAAAGGCAAGTGTTATAAGTCTTGAGTCCAAAAAACTAAAGCTGTTAAAACTGAAAACTGTCAACTGCTAAAATCCTGCTGTTTCTCACTGTATTAAGCACAAATACAAAACAGCTTCAGCCTGAACCACAGTGTCAAGCCATTAGTGTTATACTGCTGAAACAGCAAATACATGAAGTTCTGCAGTGTCGTAGTATCTACTTTGGATAAAAGGCCAAAACAGACAGTTTTCACAGATGGTGGTTTTATGCCTGTAATTACAGTTATTAGAGATTTGTTCGCCTGGCCAGGGGCTGACAGTCCTGGGGCAGTCTGGCCCTGTTCCCAGCTCGTGCAACACCCACACCCTGTCTGCCTGTGAGGCTGTGTGCTGTCTGCTCTTGATCGCTCTGTGCCATTGTCCAACCCAACCCTAGGCAGAAAGTCACCTGGAGAAGTCAAATCTCTGAGCCTGTAAGTGCTGCCGGACTGACAGAGCAAAGAGGTTACATAACTCCCATTTTTGTATCATAGGTTCATTGTGCATGTGCACTAAAGAAATTGTCACTGTCAATGAATGCGAGGGATGTGCCTGGTGTTTGCAAGAAATCTTTGTTTTTAAGCTTGGAAATATTTTTCTAAAGAACTTTGAATTAATTTTGCTGCATTTCCCACTAAGTCTGATATCATTTTCTTGGAAACAAGTATAGGGTTTCTGTTTCTCACACAGCACACAGCAGTTGGGCATTTATCCTTGGTGTGTGTGAGCTGTGTGCCTCAGTACTGCACATCTGTCAGTGAGGTTCACTTTGTATCAGGTGAGTAGCACCCAGGCAGGAGGTAGATCAAAGGGTTCATTTAAAGGCAAAACCATTAAAACCAAGAAAAATTAGTCCAATTTGGTTGAAGTGCTGCTTTCTCAGTGCTTCAGCCTTTGGTTTTCCTTCCTCTCCAATGTACACAAATCAAATGACAGCGTTTTTGAAGAAAGTAAAGCTACAAGGTGAGTTGGTGAGCTATGTGTTCCTGCTAACTTCTGTGCCCCGATGTGAAAATGGACAGTGGAGTCTGAGCATGACTGACAAAATCAGATGCAAAACTGAGCAACTTGAGTGGAGTGGTGGTGTCTTGGGCCAGACAATGAGAGAGGAAAATGAGAATTTAACCCTCCAGCAGGGATACCAGGGTTTTTCTCTGAGAAAAGATGATGGTAGGGGAGAATGGTGCATCTTGTAAGGCCCACTTAGTGAGCCCAGCAGTGTCCCTGGTCTCCTCACTGGGGATTTAGGAAGTGACTGTTGTGCAGGCACCCCTGTATTTACTTGTAAAACCCTTAATAATGCAAAATCAGTATATAATATAAGGTATGCTTTATTATGCACAAAGCCACAAAATAATATGCTGAAGACATCGCTGTATATTAAACTACATCCTGTTCTCTAGTGATTAAACTTCTGTGCATGTAGGATGAAGCAGTCTGTTAATGGAACTTGCTGGAGACAGTTTTGAGTTGTGGATCTGGCTTCCCCAGAAGAAGAGAAATGATGAAACATTTGCCACAGAGTGAGAGATTGCTGCTGGAATAATAAGTGATTTCTTGTGTTGAGAAAGAAGGTAGTGTAATGTGCTAAAGCAAATAATAACCTTTTCTGCAAACTTGCCACGATGCTTTGTTATCTTGTGCTGATTTAGTTCATCAGCTGTGGGTGGATAACTTATACAGTTTTGTTCTTCCTCAAAGTCTTTTTTAAAAAAACTCTTTTGATGCTTAAGAAAACTCAGCTAAGCTCCGTAAGCCTTTCCAAGCAAGCTGGCTGGTATTGCTACTTAGTTTTGTCACTCTGTACTCATCTATCTGTGAAGTTTATTGGTGGCCTATGGGTAGGGACTCAAGTGTGATCACAGAGAATAACAGGGTACTTACTGACTAGTATTTCTAGGAATGCTGCCTCTGTTACCTATATCTTAGGGAGGGAATTTAACCATGTGTCTGTGTATATTTGTTTGTATCTCTCAAAAAATAATAAGAAAAAATGACTCTGCTTTGTCAGGCCAGAGATCCTAGCTTGACAACCTCTATGTGAACAAAAGTGGAAGTGAATGCCTAAGGAGGAAGAAAAGAAATGGGGAATGTAGACTAAATTTGGCATGCTGTCTTGGGGTTTGGCAATTAGTAACTTGAGGATTTATGGTATCCAGGCCACTCTACCTCCAAGTTAGTTGTGTGTAATGCTCTGTATCTCTAGTTTATCAGTATTTGCTGGTGGAAGGTCTTGGGAACTTAGAACCAAATTTCAGCCTAAACAGGCCTCTAAAGCTTGGCAGCTGAGGGTTTGTGTTTGCTATCACAGCACTGTTGAGATCCAGCTTCCTTGGTAGGAACGCTCAGATATCTTGTGGCTCCCAGTTGTAACGAATAACCTGACAAAGGCCCTCACAGCAGTCTGATCTATATCCAACCAATGCTGGCTGTCCAAGCACCTCAGTTCTGGACTTGGCTACCAAACTCCTACGGATGCCAAGAGTTTTCCAGTGCAGTTAGTTTAAATAAACTCCTAGCTTTTCCTTTGCTGGGGAGTCCTTATCTGCCATGGATAAAAAGTGTCAGCGGGTTCCTGTGTCACTGGTGGAAACTTGTACATTGACAGAATTGCACAGAGTAGTGGGCTTTAAACAGAACAGTACTAATATTACATCTCCCTTTTTTTTAAAAAAAGGCTTTCTATGTAAAAGTGCGGAGCAATACTCTGCAGAGGCACGAGCTTGCTTACTGTTGCCTTGGCAGGCTGCCTATTCTCAGGTGTTGCCTATTGTCTCAGGTATTACTTTGTCGAGAATACTGGAGTCCATTTGCTGCAGTTGTTCCTTCATTTGAATTTCTGTCATTTTCTTCATGATATATATAAATAATTTAGGGAATATTTGCAGGAATTAAGGCTGAGAATTTTTTTTCCTGCATGAAAGTTTCCCGTAAGTTGGGAAAATAATTTATTTTAATGCCAAAATCGACCAATGGTAGCTTGAAGGATAATAGAGAGGAGCAAATGTTCATTAGGGCTGAAAACATCATGGTACAATTCTGTGTTCCCTCCAAGGCTCAACCCATCTCAGAGACATTGCTGCGCTGAAAAGTAAGGATGAGAAAAGCACTGTTGTAGATACACCAACATGGTTGTTGAAGAATGTAATTTTTCTTTTTCTTAGTTTTTTTTTTTTCCCTGTGTCCACAGATGTAGGAAATGAGCTTTTCACCTTCCTGTGTGTATTGGTACACACACTTACTCATAAAGCCCAGGGAGGGGCAAAACTAAGGATCACTTTTCCACCTGTGTATTCACTAGGATGCCAGGGTGTTAAAGATGTTTTTTTTTTACCCTGTCCTTGGTGGGATGAGGTTAAAATTGCTGAACTCTGAACATCTCCAGCTCATTTTAGACAGAGCAGCATAATGTGTTTAGAGAAAGCTTTGCTAATTGTATGTGGAACATGGCAGGACTTGGCTGGGAGTTCAGAGCTGTCCTGAGTTGCTGGGCAGTCCTGAGGTTTCAGAGTGAGCTCCTTTACATGGTTTTTGGAACACTGCAGAGAAGCTGTAGTGCTGCTTGGGGTGAGACCAGCACCCCAGGCACCAGGGACACACTTGCACTGCCCAGGTATGCTGTCTATGAGTGCTCTGAGCACAGTGGGAGCCTTTTCTTCTAGGGACAATCTTGCATTTGGTGGGTTTCACAACAGATATTAATCAAACATTTTTGATACCTCAGTAACTTCAAATGCATTTGAAGCTTCCAATTTCCAGATTTAACCTGTGTGGTTTTCCTGCTTCCTATCTCTGGTATTTAGCTACTTCATAAATTTGGTGCCCCCAGTTGCAAACTCAGAGCCTGATTAATGATTGAAGAATCAGGTGTACAAAGATCACTGTCAGGATGGCTGCCAGTGCTCATAGCTAACACTGCATAGAGTTGTTTTCATCCCTTTGCTGCAAAATATGGGTATCCATGCGTTGTAAATGGGAAATGGGGGACAAGTGACACACCAACATTGATTCACAAGCCAGATGTTCAGAGTTCCATACAAGTGATTTGTCTTTAAATCTCTATTTTCTCCTTCCAACTCACCCAACCCCAGAATCCAATATATCACAGATATTTTTCAAAGCCCTAATTCAAATTCAACCAAAAAATTACACTTGGAGTGTACACTGGAACTGCATCCAAGGACACAATGATGTACTAGAGTGACAAATCCCAAGTTATTCATCTTTTGCTTGGAATTTGTTTATGAATTTAGTTTAAATTATTGCTATTTATTTACTCTCTGTCTTGTCTGAAGGAGAAAACATCAGGTTTGTGTTTATAGGCTCATTGGTTTTGAGTCATCAGTGTTTAGCTCATCTTGCTGGTTGCTAATTCTTTGAAATAATGAGGAGGTATGGTAGAAGGAATTTGCCTCCCATGCCTAATTGGGAATGCAGTAATTAACTTTGTCCTACAAGATGCTGAGCTCCCCTTACGAAGTGCTAACAGCGTACTTATCTCCCCATACCTTGCAGTGCACTCAGGAATGTGTCCCAGCTAAAGCAAAGCGGCGAGCGTGTTGATCTGGGTAATGTTTGTCTGCACAGGATTAAGTGCTGCTATTTGGGACTTCTCATTGCTCATGTAATTAGCTCTCATAGTAAGGATGCTTGGCTACAAAGCGCTTTTCAGCTGTTTGCTGGCAAACTGATGGTAAAAAGTCACGTGATTGTGTTAAAAAAAGCGAAGTGATTGATTCTGTGTTAAGTCGGAAGTGTTTCTGAAAGGACGGGTAGGACATATAAATACTTACTGATTTTTGCATAACAAATCAATTGATTTATAGCAGCTAGAAGAAAATTCTCATACTTGTTCAAACTTAAACTAAGAACCTTGGCATTCTGTCCAGATTAGCGTTCCTAGACATTTCTATAGCTTCAGGATCTCTTCTTCAAGGAACAAGTAATGACTTTTTCTCAAGAGAATTCTGTGTCCTATTTTGGAGTGATGCAACTGTGGGATTCCTTGTGAAATTCCCTGTGGAATTTGAGTGTAATTTTTCACCTGTGTTACTTGTCCTGCATTAATGATGTTCCTTAGAACTTGTTTCAGTTCTTGTGAGTTTTCCACATTGGCTCTGGGGGGTCTGTGGCCCTCAGTTAGCTGTGGTGTTGTTCAAGTGCTTTTCTGTGTAAGACTGGAGTTACTTGCTTGAGGAGGAAGCAGTGAGCTTTACTGAAGAATGCAGTATCCTTGAAAATGGTAGGTTTTATCCTGCTCCTGCTTTTGTTTATGGTCATTTCCTTCTCCCTTCCTCAGAGTAAATGCAATTCCTTATTCTTCTGCTCATATTCCTGCTGGAAATGTGAATGTTCATCCCCTTCTAGACAAGTTATCTAGTTCTGTTTTGAAGGCGCAGTCAACATAGGCACAGGAACAAGTTGGTTGAAGTTCAAAAAAAAGTAAACACTGAAGTTTGGAGAAATGCAAATCTGCCTGAAGACCAAGCTGAGATCTCAGCTCAAAACCTGCATGGTCTAGGGAAGCTGCTGACTTTTCAACACCTAAGTAATAGTTATCCTGAATGAAGGTGATCTGAACTGGGATGAATGGGTTTTACTCTTGGTTCATCTGCTTATTCTAAAGTTCTAAGTTCCGGTGATATTTTACATTGTGTGAGCCAAATTATTGCCTGAAGTACTTATGTTGTTTCCTTTTAAACCCGCTCTATTTAGCGGTGTATTTAGCTCAGTATATTTCATTGGTGTAACTTCTGCTAGGACTTCACAGGATATTGCTCTCATGAAAGCCAGTCAATTGTGAGACATAAAGTACTGCTTCTGCATTGTAAAATGTCTCTGAAAAAACGCTGGGTTCTGCAACTCTGCCCATTGAGTCTTCCAGTGATAACTAGGTCCTGTTTTGCTTGCCATTCCCTTGCAACCTGGACTTCAGCATCTGATCCATGAGCCTGATGGGGTTTGTTCAGCAGGTGGCAGAGCAAGCAGGCTGCTGCAGGGGTGCCACAGGGCAGAGAGCAGCAGCTCCTACTTCTCAGACATCTCAGACCAGGGCTGCTCAACCTGCTGCAAGACTGAAATTCTGCAAGTTCTACCAAGATGAAGTTTCCATAGCATTACCCTGAGTAATTATTTTAAGATTGAGCTCCAAGTAACACATTATATTTAACCAAACAACCTTTTCTTGCTGTTTGAATAGTGTATAGTGCAATTCTTATGTATCACTATTGTAGAAGGATGTTTTATTCTTACTTAATTGGGTTTCAAAGTATCAGGACATACCTGCTGTTGTGTTCCCACGGCAGCAGTGAACTTCCCTTTTGACTGATGTGTTTAGTGACTGAAGTGGAACCTCTTCATGTTTTGGGCTTGTCTAGTGCATCTCCTTGGCCGGTGACAGCACTTTTGCCTGGGAGTGGAACTATGACCCTCATATTATAGGTAGAGAAGTTGAGAAAGAGAATAGAAAATGATTTCCCAACATCCCTGTACTTAGAAATGTTGCTATGGCTTCCTTTATCTTCTTTCCTTACCCAGTTTTCCTTTCTTCTGACTTCCTGAAGCATTACATCCTTGTTAGCTCTTGCTGTCTCCTTATATTTTGCCTCAGGTAAACCAAATGCTCTCCACCAAACATCCAGTTGCACAGTAGAGGGAGAAATAATAGACTGAGGTGATGCACCCTTGTATGTTTCACCGTCATGGTAACAACACAATGTGGAATAAGCTGAGTTCAATTTGTATGCATTTTGAGTAAACCTGTAAAAACATATCAGGGCTGGGCATTCAGAGTCTTCAGAGGACCTTCAGATGTGATTAATGCTTGCTATGCTTTCACTTTTTGTCTCTTGTAGCAGAATTGTGCTGTGGATTCTTCGTGATCCTGATTCTGGGCAACTTCTGGTTCCTTGCTGTTCTGTACCTGCTGTGGCTCTACCTCGACTGGGGGACACCATGCACTGGGGGCAGACGGTCCCAGTGGGTCAGAGGCTGGACTGTCTGGAAGTACTTCAGGGAATACTTTCCCATTCACGTGAGTAAAAGGTTTCTCCCAAACAGTTTGAATAGCCATAAGCAAGGGCTAACATCTAAGACTCATCTTTGCTAAAATTCTAATACTCACTCCAGGGTGAACTTAACTTCTTTTTAAAACATGGGAAATCTGAGACTTAGTGACAAAAGGGGGCAGGGCCTGGTTTTCTAGTTGGATTGTTGGGTGACAAGGCGGTGCTTCAGCACAGTAAATGCTAGACATGGTATCCTGACACATCTATTTAACCTTGGTTTATCTGTAAAGCAGGACTGTAGTTTTAAGAGCTCGGAAGGAAGTTCATTGTCATTGCTTCTATGTCCTGTCAATGTGCAATCTCCATAACTGTTGTTTTTGAGGTAAATATTATAATTCACACCAATGACTCTATCTTTCAGCTTATAAAAACTTCAGAACTGAACCCGAATCACAACTACTTACTTGGCTTTCACCCTCATGGGGTCCTTGTAGCTGGAGCCTTCGGAAACTTTTGCACTGGTCCTGCTTTCAAAAATTTATTTCCTGGGCTTACTCCATATCTTCATATCATGCCTCTCTGGTTTGGCTGTCCCTTCTTCAGAGAATACATACTGAGTGCTGGTAGGTAAAAGCAGAATGTCTCAGCTGTTGCTCCATGTTTTAGCTTCTGTTACAAATGTAGAGTCTGCTCCTCCATTTATATATGGTAAGTAATTTCAGAAGGATCAGTGTTGGTGCTAAATTTAACCTCTATTTTATGATGAACTGTTGTGGCAAAAAAAAAATTTGAAGGTTTTATTAATAGCTTTGTGAACTATATCACTGAGTTGTTTTTTCTTTCTAATAATAAATTGCTGATTTTCCTTTGAACTATCAGACAGCAGTCCTGGCTACCCATTATATAAAAAAAGAGAAGGGCATAATAATTTGTAATTTTATTTTGTCATTAGCAGGCACTTGTAAAACAAGTTCAAGCTAATCTCTTACCTGAAGGGTTTAGTCTTACACATTACGAATATTTTTATACTCAGAACTTAATTACCTGCTTCTGATTGAAGTCCCATTGTTGCAATTTGTGTAATTTTAATTGAGAGGTAAACTCTAAAGAGAGGGACCTTTCTTCTCTGTTCTGAGAAGCATTTGTCATAAAGGGGTGATATTCATGACTAGTACTACAGTAATAAGATACAAAAATAACAAGCAGTCAAGTTGTGGGCACATAAAAATGAGAAGAATTAAATAAGGACTAGTGCTCCCCCCCAGTGGTTTAATACAGGAGTTATTTTACTTAAATTCACTCAACTTACAGCATTTAAGCATGTTCTGATGCACGAGACTAAGACCGGGAGACAGAGATATAATTTTATTCATGACTGCAACACAGACACTGCCATCTCAAAGAAGCTGTTCCACTGCTCCATTCACAGAAACATGCCTAGGATGTTGCCCAGATTAATATCAGAATTACTTATCTATGTCTACTTCAACATATCAGAAAATACCTTTCCATGCAAATGTAATTTCTGAGGGCGTTTTTGAGACTTGCTAAGCGAGGGATTGGCCAGTGGTAGAACATTGCGATTTTAAATACTATCTTTTAATCATTGTCTGGAAGTCAGATTTACATGTTTTTTGCATCTTGACCCATGGGAACAAATATTTACCTGCGGAGTGAGAAATAACTACAGTAAAAAGCACACTAAAGAGTAGCCAGCATTGGAGCTCAGTGTTCACAGCCGATAAATGAGAGGGGACCTTTGGTGTAAGGTCACGAGTCAAATCATAAAATACTCGCAAAACCCTCCATGTCCTGAAAGCCATGCTTCTACACAGTGTTTCATTTCCTAGTCTTTTTCTGTCTGCCTCAGAAACGTGCAGTTGTTGCCTCTGGCAGCACAGCTGTGGCACCCGGGTTGTGGTGTGAGCAGTGCCCTGTGTGCAGGCTGGCAGCTCAGCTTCAGCAGGACACACAGTAGTCCTGAGGAAAGCAGCAGCTCCTGCTTTCCTTTCCAGGGAAAATGCATGCTGATATGAATGAGCATCATTTGAATTATTTGTGAGTCCCAGTTCAGCTGCATTTTCAGAGTGGCAGTGACTGTGAAGGCATATATGCCAAATGGATGTAGCTTTTTACTGATGTCTGGACTTGCTCCAGTTGCAAGCTATTCCTCTTGGTGATCAGCTCTCAAAAGTAGATCACAGTCATCTTCCCTCTCTTATAAAATTTTTATAATCCACATTGTAATATTCCTATTGGAAAACAGACCAAGCAGGGGGCAGGACATTCAAAAGTGCTTTTTGATACCAGCTCTGTAAAACCAACAGTGTAAACTAGACTTGATCTCTAAATTGTCGCTTAGATTATGTGAATCCTTCACAGTGTAATTAAACACGGCTTCTGGATAAATGGGACCACTATAAGTCTTTGAAATAAAACTTAGGGCAAGAAGGAAAAGGAACCTTTGAAAGATAAGGTGCATATCTGTTAGAAAAGGGATTTTTCAAAGCCCCAAGACCAGAGCAAGACCTAACGAGATGAAAAAGTGGTGTACAGCAGTGTGCCCCTGATTAGAAGTATCTGGATCAGCAGGAGTACCAGAAAAGCTTCATATAATCTGCTATATTATCCTAAATATTGATGAGTGCCTTGAGCTGGTTACTAGAGAATGAGCTGATGCAGTTATGAGGAATAGTAGAAGTGAGTCTTTTATGCTTCTTCTAATCCTGTCATGCCATTGCCTTAGATGGAGCTGCTGCTTTATAGCTTTGAAAAGAATGGAGGGGTCTCCTAGGCACTGTAGCTCCATGTTTGCATTAACAAGTCCTCTACACATACTTTTAACCCCTCTATGTCTGTGTTTATATGCACCTGCTGCACAGCTTTAGCTGCTGCCTCTCAGTGGTATCTGCTGCCATTCACCTCCTCTGCTCTTGGGCACAGAGGCTCTCTGAGGGGGAGTTAAGTTGCCAGCAGAGCACACCCTGAAGAACTCAAAACTCTTGCAATAGGCAACAGCATTTAGCTCATAGCGTGAAACACTGTGGACAGCTTCATAGTGTGAAATCAATGCTCGTGCCCAAAACCAAATCTGTTGCAGAGTGAGGGGGCTGAACCTAAACCTTTGAAATCTGTTCTGTGCTGTTATAATATTGAAACATAATTTATGTATTTTAAAATGTTCTTAAATTCCACTGTACTTGTTCATGAAGATCCAGTAGTAACTCTTAAAATGTTTCCCCTTGAAGGAATGGTTTCTGCATCGAAGGAAAGTGTCTCACATGTGCTGAACAATAAAGGAGGTGGCCATGCGTCTGTCATTGTCATTGGAGGAGCAGAGGAATCTCTGAATGCACATCCTGGAAGTCTGACCTTGAACATCCTCAAGAGGAAGGGCTTTATTAAAATGGCTCTGAAACATGGGTAGGTATTCCATGGAGCATATTTTGAATGCAGATTCATTCTTAAATATAGTTCATATTATATAAAATTAGAGAATTTGAAAGAGTCCAAGTGTCTAAGAACGTGCAGACATCTGGTACGGGAGCCAGTCTGTCCACCTAGATCCAGTCAGGGAGTGTTGAAAACTCCCTTTGGCTTTCATAATTTGTAATAGTAGGTGTTATTAGCATATCTTGTTTTATTTTAATTGTTTCTTGCACTAGCAAAGAGGAAGAATTATGAAACAATATTAGTATATCTTGGCGGAGTAGGGCAAACATTTTGCTTTCTGTTCTGTAAATTGAAGATACATTAAGGTAGAATTTTCTTATCACTTTAAGCAAACAAACAAACAAATTGGATAGCCAGGCCCTGTTTCATTAAATCACTGAAAATTATGGTCTAGGAAGATTTGTTTTCACTGTTATTCTAAAGACTTTCTTTTGAAGATTGACATTTGCAAAAGTAAATTCCTGGGAATTTTTGGTGAAAATTTCAAGAAAAACTAGATAACTTTTTACTCTCAAGCAGCCATCAGTGTTTTTTGAACAGAGGTGGTATCAATATCTTTTGAGTGATTTACACAGTATAAGCCATTGTGTTTATTCTGGACTCATCTAGATGGTTTGTATATTAGAAATATTGAAACCAATGATCTATTCCGCCTACACTTTCTGAACAGCTCCCAGGATTATCCATTGACATGTGAAGCAATGAGAAAAAATACTGATCTTGAGAAATCTGTAAGAGCTTTTTAAGCTATTAACTGGAGAAAAGGTGGTCTCTGAGGAGCTCTCTGCTTTTACACAGTGTGCAAAAAACCTAGAAACTGTTCTAGAAACTGTTCTGTGCCAAAATTCCAAGGGTGTTTCTTATACATATCACTAGGAATCTCATAAGGAATTTATTTGCTAATAGAATGTAACATTTTAGTCTCATTTGTACCCAGAAAAAATTATTGTGTATTTGAATTAGGAGTTTACTGCCTAAATGAGTCTTTACTCAATATTTGAATTAGGAGTTTACTGCCTAAATGAGTCTTTACTCAATTTTTGCTCAACTGTTGATTAATTCAGTGGGATCCTCAGCACTCACTAGCTTTCATTTGTTTTAACCATAAAGATTAGAAGAATATTTAGGTACTTTTTTTTTTCTGAATATGTTGATGACATTTGATCTGTCATATCACAAAGGTTGGTGGTGATTATCTCTTATCTAAATTGATTTGGATTGAGAAATCAGATACACCTATGCCTCTCAAGACATTGATTTCAAAAGTATCTCCAACACCTGACAGCAACAATGGGACACTTACAAAACACAGGAATGACCCCTTTACCCCTTCACTTACTTAGATTCCAGTAATGGTCCTCGTCTCTCTGAAAGGTCATGGCTGTCTAGAGCTCTCTGGGCAGGCAGTGCCTGTCTCTGCCTGAGTGGCTAAGGGCTACAATTCACATGGTCACTGTAACCAGCAGGCTCCAAGTCATTCCTACAAACACCAGCACAAAAACCTGCTTCTGTGCCAAGCCCAGGAATTCTGACTTCTCATCTGTCCAGCAGGGATGTGGGGCAATGTGAATCTAACAGAGCTTTTGCCCAAAACTTGGCATCCAGTAATTGCTTCTGGTTTTGATGCCTTGTTTTTCACAATTAACAAAATGGGAAAAAATTTCCAACTCAAGTGGAAATGAAAGGGCAAGGGAGGCTTGTGGCCTCCCATCTGCCACCAGTGCTGCACACATTCTTGGTGCTCATGATCCACAGCAGCAAATACCAACAGAGAAAGGAAGGGGCAATGCAGAGGGTTATGCTCTCTGGCCCTGACTCCTCAGCTAAGAGCTTGTCAAATGAGACCTGAATATGTCAGCAAAAATCCTCTGTACTTCTGCAAATGACATTTTGGTCCAAGGTAGTGCAAATATCTGATCTGAAGTGAAGAAATCCTAAAGACACAAAACAAATGATGAATCAGATAACTTATCTTTAATTTCACAATCATAAGTTACTTATTCCTCTGTCTCAGCCTCCTACATAGCATCTTGCAAAAGCCTTCACTAGATTAAAACAAATCCCACAGTGTCAGGGCACCACAGCTATTGCACCACAAGATATTCTTGTTTGTCTTAGTGGTGTAGTAAAAAGTGGAGTGTTTACACAGCTACACTAAGTACCAGGCTTTATGGTATTTCTTTTACAGGTGACAGGGTGATAAATCCACTGGAGAAAGAAACTTTGAGCAGACACTGGTTAGAACAGTATGTGGGAATGATAGTCTGTGTGAGTCCTCAGGCTAAAGAAGCTGTTGAAGCAGTTGTTTTTTACTGTACAGATGGATTTTGACCGTCCCCAGTGCTTTCCAGCCAGCTCTGTCCTCAGTGCATCCTCCTCAAGCATTCACAGCTCTGCAGAAATTCATTCTGACAATGTTCTACAATACTGCTACTTTAGAGTAAGATTTTTCTCAAAGGTAGTGGGGACAGAATAGAGCTAAGATACAGAAACTAAGATTTAAGTAAAGAAGAGAAAACATCCCTGAATCCTTCAGAGTCTGCTTAGGATTACCCTGGTTTTTTTTTGGTTTTTTTTTTTTTTTTCTATAAACTCTGTAGAATAGTTAATGAAACTAAGCATTAATCAAAAACTGTACTGCAGGCAAGGTTTTAAATACAATGGTGGGTTTACCTGCTGGAGACAGCTGCATTGATTCTATCCACTCAAGTGATATGTCCAGGAGCTAGTCAGTGCCTTTCCTCCCAGGCCAGTTCATGAACTGAATGAGAATTCATTAGGCTGTGCAAGAGCCAAAGCGGTTTCATTTAATTTCTGTGGGTCAGATGTGACCTCTAGTAATAATGGATTAAGGCTACTGTCTTTGAAGAAGTCCAGGGGAAGCAGAGTTTCACTGGGAATTGGACAGCAGAGGAGGAATTTGGCATTGCAGTCGTGTTTGTGACGGTGTCTGTTTTTTATCATGGTTTTTGTGCTGAAATCAAGGGCATGCATTATTCCAGTCAAAAGACAAGGGAAAGCCAAGATCTGGTTTTGATGCCACCCAACTGGGAGCATTATAAAGTTAGCAGTGAGGTTTCTTTGCTTGTCAAGGGAAAAAATGTAGTGGACTTGCTGAAACTGTGGTGGATAAAGACATACTTATGATATGTGCAATTACTCATTTTCATAATTCCAAACAGTCACAAATTGCAATAGGTTCCAACCAACTAAATACTGCCAAAAGCAAGTTGCTAGTTGTATGCCAATCACTTTTTTTTTTAAGCACCAACCAGCCAAGGTATCCAAAAAGCTGGTGCACATGAGAAGAGTTGAATGCCTTTTGCTGATGAAATCTAAAGCTGCTGAAACTCTCTGTGCTAGTTATTGGGAAACTGTTTCCATGCTGCTGATGTGAACTGCAGTGCAAGTGCAGGCTGATGTAGAACGCTCAATGTCCTCTTTGTTTTACAGGGCTCATCTGGTCCCAGTGTTTTCCTTTGGTGAAAATGAACTATTCAAGCAAGTTGCAAACCCCAAAGGTTCACGGCTCAGAAATGTACAGGAGAAGTTGCAAAAGATAATGGGCTTTGCTTTACCACTGTTTCATGCTAGAGGAGTATTCCAATACAGTTTTGGCTTAATACCTTACAGGCAACCTATTCATACTGTTGGTAAGTTCCCTGTGCCTTTTCTAATGTGTTTGCAAATGTGTAGAAATTCATCAGTGTTCTGGTAATATCTGTAAATTTATAAATCTGTTCTAACAGAATTGATTACTGTGCATCTAAAACAAGTATGCAAGGTTTACTGTCCTTCCCAGTTAAAGGGGGCAGTTCTTTTCTCCCTTTCCCCTTTCTGTCCCAGGCCAAATCTTGCTCTTCTTTCTCCGTTATCCACAAGCTTCTATCCTTGGCAATCCATAAAGAAATCCAAGAGTTATCCAGTTTTTACTGCAGCTGTTGCTGTGGGTTCTGGATGCTGCAATTATTTTGTGAGAAGCCCATATCTTTGATTTCTTAGCTCTGCAGAGAAGTAGCTGTAGGATGTTCCAGCTGATGCACAGGCACCCCAGCAGAGCTCTGGAGCAGGGCTACTGGAAGGAGCTTGCGTGGTCTTGGTGCTCATCAGGTGCAGGAGGGAAGGGAGAGGACACGTGGTGCTACAGCCCTTGGGCAGGCTGCCACTTAGATGGCTTTGCAGGTCTTTAGGGTGTTTCCTTCCCTCGTGTTTTTTTCCCTCGGAAAGGTCCTGTCATGTTTAATTGTGAGTGTGCATGCCACACCAACAGGCAGTTTAGGAGAGTGTTTTTCCCCAAAAGCTTTCATTTCTGCTCATCTACTCTCACTGGAGTGTTGAACTGAACATATCTTTAATGGTTTTACTTGTGCTATTGACAACTACACCTTTACAAAATAGATAATGCCGGGTCTCATGCAAAGGCAATAGCTGTCTGTCTGTAAATTTTTTGATAAATCATTTTTAGCTAGATTCTGACCCGAGTGAACTAAAGAAAATTGAGCTTTTCCTGTGTTCCATAAGGGACTTCGAAGGTGGCCCTCCCTTTTTATGGGGTTGATTTGATGATAGTTTGAAATAAATAAAAAAATACTTAAGACAAAAACATAGCTCTTTTTATGTTAAATCTCAAGTGGATCTGTGTTTTATCAGTTAATGCAATTGGATATTTTGAAAACATTTAATTTTTAAAGCCTGCATTGTACACAGGCAGGCTAATAATGTCAGTTATATTAAAGCCAAAAGATTGTCAAAGCTTTGGATTAGATGTATTGGATGAGATCTATAATCTGCCTTTTTTTTTTTTTTTGGCTGATGACACCAGCACTGTTCTGAAGCTTCAAATGTCTTATTCATTGAGGCATTTCTTCATCATGTTAAAAGCACAGGAGTGCTACAAATCAGCAAGACCAGAGTCTTGCAACAGAAGTTGTAAAATCTCACAAGGTCTTTTGCCTTATGCATCTCTTTCCCCATGTTTGAGAGCTATTACAGTGTCCCTGTGTCCTTGGAAGTGTGTGGGGTGTTCTTAGTATGGCTTTGAAAAACATTGGATCAGCTCTTGAGAGCTGCAGAGGCACCTGAGCTCACCTAAGGGGATGAGCTGTGCTGCCAACGTGGCCAGGTATGGGTGATTTCAATCCTGGTTCAGGAGCCATGGATCCAAGAGCCATTCAGCTATGCCAAGGTCTGTGAAGTTTGAGTGGTTTGGGCTTAATGAATGAAGTACTTTTGTTTTTCCTTTACTTTTTTTTCTTTTTTTTTTTACTTTTTAGAAAATACTTTGCTTTTCAGAAATAGAAAAAACTCTAAAATATCAAATTAAGCAAGTTCCACAAAGCTGCACATAATAGTAAAGAGATGAGTGTAGTTTTCAATCCCACAAGAAATCTTCACTCTTGGGAGAAGAGACTTCCAGAAGGGCTTGGGGGCTGTTTGCTGTTTCCAGTCCTGCCTCTGGAAATCCTGTATTGTATGTGTATTGATTTCACACCCCTCTAAGGTATTGCTCAATGCAGGGCTGGGTTCCCACCCCATCCATGTAAAGTCTGAGTTTCAGCACCACACAGGGCCTGAGAGCTGGTGACAGCTGGAGCTGCAGCAGGAAAATGCAGGCTCAGCTCTTTGTGGTTCTGGCTAGGCTTCCCTTTAGTCATTACCATCCAATCTTAAGTGGCAACCGTAATCTGTTAAAAGGAATTTTCAGGTGCCTTTGGACAAGTCCTGAGGGTGCTTCTAGCTTTCTGTTTTTCTAGACTTCCTCTGTAATCCCAGTTGTGTCTGTTTAGATCTTGGTGCTTCCAATGCAAGAACAGCTGTCAAAATCTGGTGATTGAACAACATAGGAAGGACTGAGATCATGGAAAGCTTCTCTTAGCAATCCATAGCTTTTAGCCATAGCTTTTTGTGGCAGAGAAGGCTGCCCCCTGGATTTCCATGGAGTCACCTCCCATGGAGCAGGTGGCAGGCTTTGCGCAGTGCCTGAAGAATATTTTGGTTCCAGTGACATTTGTGTGCAATGGAAGGTTCAGAGATTCATCAGGGTTTAGGGGATTTATGTGCTGCCCCTCCCTAGGCTGAAGTCACCAGCATTTCTGGTGCAGTAATATCCATTTTGAATAAATTGGAAGATAAATGACTCCTTCAGTCTTCTTCATGTGACTGTGTGGTTGAGGGCACCACTGTCCTCTTAAGCATGTCTCTCACGCTGAGTAGTTCTACTGTTCAGATCAGAACAGAAGACAGTGGGACAGTGCATTGTTTTAAAAAATGTGTATTGAACTTGTAGACAGTACATAACCCATAGGATTGTATCTTAAAGTGTAAACTGCTCGTTCAAGTTAGAGCTTATCACTCTTCTCATTTGCTCTTTTGTTGCCAAACTGAAATGTTGGGGCAGGGGGTTTAATTTATTTTACCTGAACTTAAGCAAAAGGAAGTGAAAAACCAGATCCAGGACTCAGGCTTGTGAAAGGCAGTATCAGGGCCCAGGGTAAGAAAACTGTGCTGTGATTCTGCCATCTGGATGGGAGCTGTGGTGGAGCTCTTACAGAAGGGTCAGCAATTCTGCTTAAAAAGACATGTCAATGAAGCTAATGCTGTTGTGTTTGATTTACAGTGGGAAGCCCCATCCCTGTAAAACAGAACTTGAACCCCACCACTGAAGAGATTGATCAGCTACATGCATTGTATCTACAGAAACTAAAGAAACTGTTTGAAGAACACAAAAGCACTTATGGCATCCCTGCGCATAAATCTCTCATCTTTGAGTAGCAAATTGCAATTTGTAATTCTGAATCATGCAAAGAAACAGTGTCTGCTGAAAGATGTCTTTCTTGCAATACGTATTTTGCAATCTGTAATTATCCTTATGTAAGGAATACTTTTAAGAAGGGATTATTAGATGATTTATTGATTTTTATCTTATTCTTGGCGGGGAGGGGGATCACTGGGATGTAAGCCTCAAAGCCAGTGCTGTTTTGAGTTGTCCTTTTAGGACAGAAATGCCAGTGAAAGACTCCACACAGATGTTCTTACCACCACGGTACCTGCCCACAGCTTGAGTGTAGGAAATTGCCTCTGCATGAGATCAGTAGCAGAAATATAAACCCAAGAAGTCTTTGGTTAGAGGTTGAGAGATTTACCAGCATTTATCAAACATGACATCAGGTTGTTCTCGGAACATCAGAATCCCCTGCTGCTCTTCCACAGGAGTGAAGGTGTATGTTTTCAGTAGATGGCTAGTGTAAGCCACGTAGATAAGAATTCAAGAATAAATAGGAGCCTTCAGCCATGAGTAGAATATTGGCAAAAATGGTTTGTCCAAGTCATGGAGCAGAGCAAACCTTCTGTTTGGAGAACAGTGTGTTGAGATTATTGTGTGTGTGTGTGTGTGCTGGGTGGTGGGAGGCACTGAATGATGTGACTTTAATGGACAAATCTGTGCTTTGGATCCTAAGCTTGGAAGATGAAGCAGCTTTGGTAGTTTCAGCCTCGGAAGAGATGGCAGGGACAGGACAGGAGAAATGAAGGAATCATGTGAACTCTTCATCCTGTGCAAATTAAAAATGATCCTATGTCAAGCACTTGCACAGACAGAAAGGGAGCTAAATTTGTTCTAAAGTTCTAAAATTTCACCAAGGAAAGTGTACTTGATAATGCATTTTGTTCCCCACTGACAGATGTGGGGAAGCATGTGTTAAGCTGGTGCTGCAGGGTGACATAGCTGCAGTGACAAGGCAGTGTGAGCATAGCTCTGGGGTGCAGCAGGTTAAGAGGATGCATTGTATATAAACCAGGTGCCTGAACTTGAGAAAAGGTTTATACTAAATGTGGCTATCCACTTCAGAAAAGAAAAGAAAAAAATCTTAGCCAAATTATTTTTCAGTGAAAATGCCTAGGTCTTGGAGATTATTGTATATGGAAAAAATAGTAATATATTACTGAATTTTTATGAGATAAATTCTTGCATTTGTACATGCTTTCTGTCTGCCTGCAGACTTTGCAGATCTGATGTTAGTGAACAGTTTGCTCTGCTCTAAGCAGTTTTGGTGCCTGAATATTGCATCACTTAGGTCCTCTGAGAGGTCATGCATGGGCTTGTCAAGCAGCCTGGGCATCTTCAGTTGGCTCAGTTGAGCACTGAGTGCTCCAGGAATAGCAGCACTGGACACATTGTGTATTCGATGGGCTGGAGGCTCTTACAAGAAACACAGCTTTGAGAACAAGGTAGAACTCTGAAAAGAAAATATGTTAGCAAGATGAAGGTGTTTAAAGAAAAGAGTGGAATTTACTTCTATGGAGTGAACTCTGACTGAACCAATGCCTCAAAGCCAAACAAGTATTTGCCAGACAGAGCAGATGTCTGTGCTCCAAAAAACCCTCCAGCAACAAATTGGTTTCCTTAACAGGCCTCTTCCTTCTTGTGCCTATTTGTCATCCGGATGTAAACAACACTGAGTCGTGCTCTCATTTTCCCTACAATAACACAATCATTCTGGGAACCAGGGCTGGAATTTGCAGTGCTTGGAAAAGCCCGTCTTCTCTGATAGACTGCTGCCAGTGTGCCCACAATTCACCTCTACCTGAGCTTTTTTGGTGCCATGTGCGCTTACTCTGCCTTCCCATGCCTTTGCTGGTCACTGTTGATCACTGTGGTGTAGGCGTCTTGCTTCCTCACTTTCTGCCTACCTTTCCCTGGGTTGAGACCTCTGGTCTCTATACATGGAAAATACTGAGTGGTAGCTTATCATTGAGCAAAAATGGGGTTTAGGAGCAGGGTTTGAGAAGAGGAAGCACTGTGGCTATCCATGTTTGACACCAGCTTAAGATCAGGACTATTTCAGCTCTGGAAAGGGCATGTTTCTAGGGAGGTCAGACGTGGCAGATTGGTTACCTGGGAAGGGGTGTCAAGGTCCTGAGGATTGTACAGAATGATGATCCCTGAGCAGTTCCTTTTTCTTAGCCAGCTGTGTGAAATTTCCTTTGGATTTGACTCTTTATTGCCTGCCCTGATGAGTAGTGAGGATTATTCATGAGAAGAATTTGGATTCCATGTCACTTCGCTCCTAGATCATCTGCTCTAATGAAATATTTCCTCTCATCTCAGTCTGTTCTTTTTCCATTACCTTAATGATGCAGAGGATCAGGCTGTAAATTTAAAAATATTAGCATTGGGTTGAGGATGGAAAGTAAAATTTTTTTTTTTGTTGATTAAATTAATCAAAACTTCTAGGGAATGTGTGGATACTGATTTTGGGACAATATATCTGGTCCAAAAGTTACCCTATAAACAGGCTTTCCCCTGAATTCCATGAAGAAAGTATCTGTGGGCTCTCTGTACCATCCATAACTGGCTCAGCTAGAACAAGTAGGGATTGTGTTGCTATGGCTACTGATACTGTCATTGCTTTGTAACAATGGAGATGGTAAAAAAACCAAAAACTAAAAAACCTAACAAAAAAAATAACAAGCCAACAAAACCCAACTCAGATATTTATTGTTGCTCAGTTACCACTGCATATTGCTTATGGTGGTCCTTTCAAAGTACCTTTTATTAACCAATTGTCTAGTGTACCCAGGACTATTTTAAAATAGAACTTCTATCTCTAAACATGATAATCATGATGTCATCTAAAATATTTAACTCTGTGTTAGTGTGTGGATCTGTAAAGCAGCCCTGCAATCCTGAGCCTAAAGGTCAGAGCCCTGACAGCCATGGACCCATTTTGGCTACCACAGGCACCAATCCCAGCACTGCTGCAGGCACGAGGAAGCTGCCCGTGTCTGTTGGAGTCTCCAGTTGCAAAGACAAAGCAAGAGCAAGGAGCTGGTAGGAATGATGACACACCCTCCCCCCGCTGCAGCTGGAAGAACTGGGGAGCACTGAGATTCCTGCTGGCATGCCGAACTGCCTGGGACCTGCTTTGTGGTGTGTTTCCCTTTGTGCTTTTCAGTGCCGCAGGTAATCCCAGGGAAGCCAGCCATCCATCATCAGGAGAAGCTCTGCCTCTAAACCGTGCAAACACTGCCTCCCTGATGCGCTCAGGGTGAAGTACCTGCCTGTTCCCTTGTGCATGAACACCTCTGTGCCAAATTCCATTGACAAAAAGTCAATCCTCGAGTGTTTTTAGTTTGTGAACTATACAGCATAGTTTACACTTCGTAACTTTTTATGGTACCTGTAAAATATGAATGTCAGTTTGTTTCAATGATAGCTGTGGCAAGGAGGTGTGAGATAATAAAGGTTTGTACCAAAGTGGGCTTGTGCTGACTGGAATTCAGATACTGGTATTTGCTGCTGTTGGGTGAGGATCCTGGCTGAACTCAAGGGGTCACATTAGCCTGGCTCTCAGGCTGTGCTCATATCATGCTGAGAAATCTGGATGGATTGCTTGCCGCAGTCTCCTGAGGAGAACCTGAAGCCAGGTTCCTGGTGTGGTTCCCAAGGGTCTGAGGAAGAAGTGACCCCTAGCAGGGAAGGGCTGGGCTGCAGCAGCCCTCACTCAATCAGTGCCAAGGGGGCACAGCAGAGATGCTGGAGCACGGGAGGGTGGGCAAACTGCCGAGGAACTGGTGAAATAACAGCTTTTGGAGTTAAATTCCACTTCAGTTTGAAGAAAAGTTTGAATGTTAAGTGAAAGTTGAATGGAGTCCAATTCTTAGTGACAGTGCCCTAGAGAGAACAAACCTTGCAGAGGCTCTGCTTCACTCTAGGAACTGGGGAGCTAAACAGCTGCTTGGAGTAAAAAAGGGGTTACGTTTGTCAATTGGGAAGAGGAAAACCACCCACTTGACAACAGTGATGTATTTAATGGGATTTGCTTTGGGTTTTTTTGTTTAAAATATGATAGCTGCATGCAGCACTAACAGCTGTATTGACAAGTATCAATTCCAAAGACTAGCAAAGGCTAATTGTATTTTGTTACTATCTTAATACTTTTTTTTATGGAATGATGCCACCTTGCATCTCAGAAGAATATAAAGAGGACAAATGGGATACAAGTGGCCTTGGATTGTTTTGAAGTAGCCCCATTATGTGTGCACATGTGTAAATTGGGAGGTGCGTCATGGTTCATCAATGGATCAACATCCTGGTTTTGCTGAAATACAAAAAGAAAAGCAAGTTATACCTGTAAAGCAAGAAATGGAGAAAAAAAGGAATGGAGAGGAACTGGACTTTCATGCTTTCTCAGCTGTTGCAGCAACACTCATCACCCGTGATGAGTGATTGCTTGTGATAGGTAAGTGATGTTACCTCCTCAGCCAGGTAGTGGATTCTGAAGGAAACTGGGTGGCCTGAGGGATGTAGATGGTGTTTCAGCTGAGGTTTCTCAAGGTTGGTATCAATTTCATGTCAGCTGAACTGCTCAAGCAATGCCTACAGTCCAGATCCCAGAATTCCCTTGTATATTCCCAGTTTAATAGACAGAATAGAACTGCAGAAAAGGATGAAGAGAGGAAATAAATTTGTTTAATGTAGTCATATGCTGAGAAATATATCCATTTTAAAAAGTAACTAAGAACCATAAGTGTGGAACTATATCTTTGATGGTTGCTTTTCCAGCATTTACCCTAACAGTAAGTTTCACAAATAGCACAAGCTTGGGAAAAGCTGTTTCCAGTGCAAAGAGGAAGAGACTCCTTTAAAGCATTCTGGGATCAAGAAATACTTATTGCCCAATTTGGTGGGCATCTAGCCTGGATCCTTTTCCATCTTGGACAGTAATTACAACTAAAACTGTTGGCCAGCTGACACCTGTTTGTCCAATTTATTTTCAGTTTCCCACTGGCACAAATGGAGCCCCATTCCTTTTGGAATGGCTATAATGAAATTAAATGAACAGGCCAAGAGTCTGTCAGTTTGGCTCTGAGCTTCTCTTGGCTAACAGGAATCAACAGTGGGCTCACCTTTCCCTTCTGCAGTCAACAAGCAGTATTTAATCCTAGGGAATAGGTGTGTTACCTGGAAATCTGGCATTCTCCCTATTTACAGAACAGAGACTGTCCTCTACAGAGGTGAATTAGAGTGTTTTCCATAGGAAATTGTTTAGGACTAACTCTTACATGTAATAATACGGATATTTATGTGCTTGAAAGTGCACTGAGGTCCATGTTAGAACCAAAGCCAGGTGATGGATTTATCGCTAAAATGTATGCAATTTCTCATTTCAGTGGGTGCTTCTCGCATATGACACAGCGCTGGCTCTTAAAGTTTCAAATACGTAGGGAACGCTGGGCTCTGGGGGTTGCGCGGGTCAGGACGGACTTGTGCGGGTCAGGACGGAGCTGCGCGGGTCGGGGAGGAGCTGATATTATCTTTAGGTAGTTGTGCAGGTCGGGACGGAGCTGCGCGGGGTGCGCGGGCGGAGCTGCGCGGGTCGGGCGCGGCCCAGGCGCAGGGAGCTCGGTGGCCGCCAGGTGGCGCCGTCGCGCCGCGACCCGCTGAAGGGAGGCCTGGGGCAAATGACAGAATTGTGGACGAAGGATTGATGTGATTTAGGTTTGATTGTACTCTTTTAAAAAATAATGATTAAATTTTACTGCATCTGTAAGTCATGTGGAATAAAAAGGGCTTTTAAAAATGTGGAAGTTTAGTGTCCTGTGCCCTGACTCTCAGCCAGTGGCAGACCATCACGTATTGTGTCATTATTATTTCCATCAGTCAAAATTTTATCAGCCATGAACGAGAAAGACAAAAGTCTGTAATTTGACCATAAAACCTGCTGAGGTGGAGAATATTTGCTTAACTGTCATATAATGGGCTGAGAAAATGGATGTTATTACTGTAGCTGTGTTACCAATGGTGTCATGTGAAATTCTGTACTCCTGGCTAACTCTTAGAAATCCAGACAACCCATATTATCTCACTCTTTAGAACAGGAAAAACTGAAATCCTGAAATACAACATGCCGTTAATTTTTGGGATGAGCCGTCTGAACACAGTGTTTTTGCACTCCTTCAGGGAACAAGCAGTGCCTATGTAAACACACCTTGCTGCCAAAGGGCGTTTCACCTGAGTAATGGCTGTAAATTAATGCTGTTAGATTGGACTCAAGTTGAGAGAAGTGGAAGTTCCCAGGAAGGCCTCCCTCCACCTTTCTACTATGTCACCCTCTCCTGCCCAGAGGAACAATAGGCCTTTCATTCTGGATGGTTTTCTGTGACCTCTTGGTGTTCATTTTGAAGGAAATGTAGTAGGATTTTTTGTTTGATATGTAAGTAGGGTCTAATGGCTTGAATTCACCATGGCTCATGCCTCAAAGTAAGGATGTCTTTTGTGCATCTCTCCTCTGGAACTTAATTTTTTTCTTCATAAGGTGCAGAAGTGGGGCATGGGGTCAAAGCTGACAATTTCCTCCTGAAATGAGGGGGGTGATACCCTTTCTAAACTCACCTGGTTTTCACATCCAGCTTTTGTGCCCAGGTCCTCCATCCTGACAGCAGCTGGGGAACAACACAAGAGGTTTCAGTTCCCAGCACTGGTCAGCATCTCCTCACCCTTGAGGAGAGTGGTTTCCCTATGGAAGGGCCAGCCCTGTTACATCAACTGCTCTCCCAACAGTAGCTGACAGCACTAATCTGCATTACATGGGATTAAGCAGACACAGTAATTAACTTGCATAAGAGCTTCAGCAACTTTCGGCCTTTGAATTGCAGCCTGTCCTGTATGTGGTGTAGGGCCTCTATAGGCTGGGCACAGCATGGAGGAAAGTTGGGGAGAAGCAAAGAAAGATGAAATTTCAGTTGGAAACAGTGAGGAGATGAGAGGAAACACACAAGATGACAATGAAATAGCTGTTGTCATTTTTTCAGGAGTCTAGGTGTGCTGAAAATCATACAGGTGCTGAAAAGGCAGGATGGACACTGGTATCCACAACTCTCGTTGAATCCACACAACTGTGGAAGAAATGTCTCTGTTACTAGTCCTATGTTGTGTTATTCCTAAGTGAGAAGTGAAGCTGTACCTAGGAATTTATTCCTTCAGTTTTATAGTTTTTACTCATCAGGAATCATATCTTTAACTAATTCTTACTGCTATGCTTGGAAGATTCAGTTCAAATGTGCAACTCTAAGCTGAATGAAAATGTAGATATGTCTATAATCTCCACTGTTCTTGAGTGCTGGACTCTGGTCAGTGACCAAAAGTCTGTAGACTTTAGGGCATCCATCCCAAGAAGCACTATAGAAATAAGTCCAAAGCAATGTGTCTTTTCTTTTTGCTCTTAAACGTATCTGATGAAGCTAACTCAGATCTGCTTTGAATAAGAGGAACAGCAGGGAAGTCTGAAATGCATTGGCCTGTAGCAGTTTCTCTTTCTTGGGAAACATATTGGTGCCAGAAGAAAGGTCTCAAAGCCAGCAAGAAAACTTGAAAAGATTTCACTTTCCCACTATACAGTGTGTTATCCTGGGTCTCATGTGTGAAGCTTGTTTTACTTTTACATGAGACAAAAGTGAGGAGTCACTAGCAGGTCAGCTGAAATTTCTACACCTTGAGGAATAAAGGTTTATCCAGTCTGACTCGAAGACCATGTGGGTTTCTTGTTTGTTTGACTTGCAGAATCAGGGTCCTCCTGCAAACCTCACAAGAATGTGTTCTCAAGACCTTTTTGCCTTTCTGGCTGTGTTGTCTTCAGACATCTCAGAGCAAAGCACTGCAAGTTTTCTCACCACTCAGATAGTCACATAGCAGTGCAGATGCCTTAGGAACTATTGAGAAATGTGCACTGCTGAAGTAAACAGAACCCTCAGGTATGATGGACCTCAGAGCAGTGTCACAAACCCTGTGGGCATGAAGCACATCAGAGAGGCATTCAGTCTTGAAAACCTGTAGTGACCTTGGGAGAAGTTACTGCCAATGAATAATCAGCTCAAGGATTCTGCTTACAGGTGCTGGTGGTGCAACAATTGGCCTGAAGCATGTAAAAGCAAATAGAAAAGTAAAATTGTCCTCAATCCTTTTAACCAGCTAACAGTAGGTCTGGCCCAGTAGTCTAAACATGGTCTAGAAGTCAGGACAGTGGGCTGGCAAACAGAGAGCAGGTTGACAAAGGACTAAGCATTTTGTAATAAACAAATAAGAATTCATTAACTGATTGCCTTGGGATTGGGATGGGCCTTCATCCTCTGCCTGGGTTAAATTCCATGGCACAGCATGATTACTGCTTCCTGGGTATCTACTGCTGCAAAGTGCTGGAAGTGCCAGATCCCAAATCCTGCTGGCATTCACTGGCACTCACTGCGTCATGGCTGCTTCCCCCATGGCATCTGGAACCCCACTGATGACAACCAGTCTGTACAAACACTGGTGTAAAACTCGAAGAGAATAAGGAATTTTAATGGCTGAATTTGCTTGTCTCTCAAAATCCAGTGCTGAAACCCTGACCCTCACTGCAAGGTGAGCAGCCCTACCTGGAGTATCTTGAGAAGCTCATTCCCCTCTGAAGAAAACCACTCATGGGTGTGAAATGCTCTGATTCTTATCTCAGTCTGAGCATGCTGTCAGTGCAGGTAAAACTAGTAAATGATACTGTCATCAACTTGGATCTTCTTTTCTGAGCACTGAAATTTATTTTCATAGAAGGGAGAGCTCCTAGATTCCTCTTTTAGACAATAATTTTTGTTTTAAAATCTGGTATAAATGCCATATATGCTCTTTTCTATAAGAGATGGAAAATTAAGTGGGACCATTATTTACATTAGTAAAATAAAAAAGTACAAGAATATTATCCCCACTTAAAAGAACAAGACCAAAAGTATGAAGGTAATAACATGAAATTACTTTGAAGTTCAACTAATTGCTTTAGAACTGGAATATTAAACCACATGTCTTGTTTCTACAAGAATCTCTTCACATGATTTTGTTTGATGATAGCTTGGCACTCTGAACCTTTGGGAAAAACCTAACTGGTTTGGATACCTGCATGGAAATTACCATTTCTAAAAGTGTCTATTACACTATTTGTCTCAAGTCCTTCATGGTGGCAGCTGAATAGTAATGATGACCTGCTTGATATTTGTATGGCATTACTATAAATTTTGCTAACATATGTGATGTATTCTTTTCAGTATTGGAAGGATAGTCTTCTAATATTGCTTGACTGTAGTGCTGTTTGCTGTCTAGGATTTCACAGTCCAGGATGGTAAGAGCTAGAAGATACAGAGAAGAGCATGAAATTTATTTTTTTCCCTGTGAAATTGCTAATCACATGTCATTACAGTTTTTACACAGTTGCATCAAAAACATCTGATATTGCTTCCAATGAAGCAGGAATTCATATTGCAGGACCCCTGTGACCCTTTCTGATATAAATACAACTTCTTTACTTAAGACAGAGTGGTATTTGTGGAGGGGCATCCTTTTAGCTGTGTGCTGATATTTAATGTGCTTCTCCAAGGCCATGTTGGGTATGATGTTTTCTGCTCCATTCACAGTTCGTGTTCAGCTTGCTGCTGCTCCTGACCCATCTATGCAGCGGGAGGGCTGCTCTGCCCTGTGGTGAGAGGTCAGGCACAGCCTCCCCAGCCTGGCCTGTCTTACAAAGGCTTCTGGATTGCTCTGGCCGTGGTGGTGTCCCACGGGAGTCACCTGCTGCTCCCCATCAGTGGGTGGAGTGTGAGTGGGGCACTGATATCAATGGGAAGTGGTCTCTGTGGACTCTGGAGACTGATTGGCTTTACTTAATCTGAGAGAAGGCAAAACCAGCTGTCATTGGGCAGTGCAGAGGGACAGCTGTGCTTTTAATCACTTGCATTAAAAATATATGAGAATTAATTGGAGTATAGTGAACAACTGTCCCCAGTCGTGGTTCCTGGGCTCCAATGTGGCCACCTGCTGGCTTGTCCCCTCTCCAGCCCTGGCTGCAAAGGAGGATTTGATTCCTTCTCTGTTTTAAGCTATACTCTTGACTGCACATGAAAACTGCACTCTTGGCTACTGTCCAGAGCTGTAACCTTGTTGCCAGAATTTATTAAAAAAGCCCCAGCTGGTCCTTTGTATCACTTAATCTTTTCTCTGATCATGAACAGTACAGAAGTGCCTTTGTAATGCACCAGCACTGTTTGATGTAATGCCAGTGCTGCTATGAGCTTTCATCATTATTTGGGATAACCTTCAATGAAATTTTCAACAGAAAAAATGGTTTTCTATTATGTGCTTACTGGCAATATATTTGAATTTATCAGGTATTGAAATAAACAGTATTGTTAAAAAAACTCGGAGTTTAGGTAACATGATTTTTCTACAGCACAGTTAGTTAAATCTCCTATTTTAATAATTTATGAACATTTGAAATACAAAGAATTGGAACATAATTCCTGGGTCCTGTTAATGTTTGACAAGGGAAGTATAGCCATGGTAATTTTGGATTAGGGGATTGTAGCAAAGGAGCTACAATGAATGGGAGACACAAAAAGTTAATCAATGAGTAAATAAGTAGTACTACATGCATGTGTGTGCATATATGTAATAAAATAACAGCACTCTCTGTAGCTGATTTCCACTCTTAACAGCTCTTAGAAATTTTGAAAGATGCTTTTCATATCTTGGGTTCTCTTAATTCTCTCATGAAGCACTTAAGTCTAACTTACTGGAGTATAAAGCAATCTGAGGACTGGGTTTGCTCTACAGTAGCTCAGATCAAATCAATACTGAAGGCAAGCCTTTTCTTTTTAAGTGCATTAGTTCTATCAGCACTCTCATCATCAGTCCCAGGCTTGCTCCAACTTTTTACATGAACTGCATATCTGAATTCTCAAAACTATTGCGCTTAGTACAGCAATATTAATGATATTAAATGGAACATTTAAATGGTATATATACACAAAATTAGGGAATTCCGCTCTGCTCAGATACCTCAAACATTTCCTGGTTTATTAGCAATTTCAAATAAATCTTTGCAACAGAAGTAGGCACAAAGAACTGGAAAGGAGTCTGACAGAGGTTTTCTGATTTTAATTTTGAAGAATACATACTCGGAATCCGACCTCACAGCTGAAACCCATGTGTAGTTAGGTGACACAATGCCATGATTTCAGCTGCTTTCAAATAATTCACCTCTACTAAAAGCAAGTGAATGAGGACTAAACAAATGTATTCAGTGTGACTATTTTGTGGCTTTAATTACATGTGGTGTAAGGTAATGACAGTCTTGGGCTGTGACAGCAGATTGCTGGTATTCTCACTGCTCACCTGATGTTCATGCCTCTCCCCCAGGGAGGAAACTCCATGTTGTTTATTCTCTGAGCTGAATCATTCCAGAAATCTGGCTGGGAAGGCAGCCATAGCCAGAGGAGCTGAGAGGGCTGACCAGAGCTGAGGGCACAGCAGCTGAGCGGGGTCTCTCGGGAGCCCTGCACGCTGGAGGAGAAGCTTGGTGGAGCTGCAGCCTCAGATGTGGGCCAGGAGTGCTGTGAGGAAGCTGAGGAGCAACGTCATGGATTTCAGCAAGACACAAGAGCCACCCCTGGATCTGCACCCACCTCAGCTCCAGAGGTATTGGATATAGAGTGAAATCTTTGTCCAACAGATGTTAACAGAAATGCTCAGACTTGTGGGGAAGGGGGTTATTCATGCTGGTTTTAATGCAGCGGTGGGAAAAGGAGTGCCTAGCTTCACTTTGGAGCTGGCCATCACTGCCCAGGTGTATCTCTAGTGTCTGTCAGGGGCCCTGGCTGGTGCTTAGTACTACAGCCCAGAAAGAGTTTTCCTGAGCTAGGTCTGGAAACCTATAAAGGTGTTGGGATTTGGTTGTTAGTAAATACAGTATGTCTTTTTGTTTCGATATGTAAATCTTTTTAGTCAATGGACAGTAATATTGCATAGGGCCCTAGCAATGAATTAAAAAAAACCAACCTCATAAAACAGTTTCACAGAAAAAAAACCACCAAACCATAGATGTGTTAAGAGCACTTTTGTTATGTTTTCCTTATTGCAAGCCTCTTCATGTTTGTAAGACCTTGTCTGCAGTGGGTTTTTAGTCTCTGCTTGCATTATAGCAGTGATCCAGACTGCTGGCGAAGATGTGCTGCCACTAAGTACTCAATGGCTGGAGCAGCAAATACCCACTGCAAATGCAGAGTATGGACGGAAGGAGGGAAAGGAGTGTGCATGGGGCAGGCTGTGAAGTGCAGAGTCCAGTGGTAGTTTCTGGTGGTGTGTTTGTTTAATTTTACTCAGGAGATGAGTAAGAGAGAAGGCAAACAACCACCATCAGAAAGCACCAGGTGGTGTCGGGCAGATGGTACAAGAAATGGTGCAGAGTCCCCTGCCCTCCCACAGGCAGGGACGTCAGGCACTGGCATGCAGGGAAGTGTCTGAAATGAGGCTGCTGTGCCTTTGCTGAAGCAAACAGGCACACAGGGCATGTCAGCCTCCCAGGTATTTACCCACATACCTTGGCCAGGCTGTGTGAATTCTTCGGTGCAGCAGCAGCCAACACCCACTGAAGCCAAGAGCAGTCTGGCTCAAGTGAGAGGGATGTGATTTTGCTTTTCAGTTACCAAGTATTGCATCTAATTGAACCTGCAGGGAGAAAGGCTGATCTTAAGCTGATAATTCCTTGTTTAGATGTGACTTAAAACAACTGGCTTTGGGGAGCAGCAGTGCCTCCACTGATCCCAGTGAGAATTGTCACCCTGCCAACACTGGCTGCAGGTCCCAGAATTACCACTGCCAATGACATCAAAGGTCCACTGCCCTGTGTTCCTCATCACACACTGAAGGACTGACTGAAAATCAAGAGCAAGAGCTGCTCAGGGCCACCAAGGCCTAGAGAAGATGGCTCAGCTTTAACTCCCCTCCTTGTCTCATTTAAGCAGAAGCTGTCAGCCACCTCCTGGCCAGGGTAAAGGGCCTGGAATGCAGCTGATGAGAGGTGATCACCAAACCTGTCATGTAGAGAGGCTGTTACCACAAGTAGTGCTGACAAAACAGGATACACATGCATGAACTTCTCATTTTTTATATATATCTGGCTTTCTGTGAATAACTTGTCAGTTCAGGACATCTATAACTAGCTTGTACTGCCACATTTTGAAATTTTAGCTCGTGATAGAAACATAAAAGCACGTAGGGGGAGGTGTCACTAAAAGCAAGTGATGAATCCTGGCACTGTCAGCAGTTTGGATGATGTGAACACATTTCCATGCACTCAAGAGCCAGTGATCTGTATCCTTGTTACTCATTATCATGTATCTAACCATAACTATGTTTTCTGTTACATGGCAGCAGAAGTATGCTTGTTTTTCAAGTATGAAAAGGCCTTTTCCTTGTGGCTGGAGTCCCACATGCTAACTTGCCAGCTGCTAGACTTTGATCCTAGTCTAGCACAACTGCTGTGAGATCAAGAGCTGTGTTCCATTTAGCACAACAAGCACAGAGGATGGTGGAGAGCAGTTGTGGGTTATGGCAGCTGAGTTGTGTGATGTTGTGAGTTACATGCTGGCAACAGCCTGCTCCAGGAGAAGTTGTACTTGATGTCTACAGCTCTCGCAGAAAGAGAAAAATCAGAACTTTCGGGGACCCAAACATTTAATTCAACAGGAGAAATACCTATGCTTTGGCCGGCCCTTCCCTAGTGCCAATTTTATTGAGCTCTTGCTGAAATACAATATCTGCTTTAAATGCCAGTGGCAGTTTTCCTGCCTGCATTTCCAGCTGGCCACAACTGGGCTATGCTGCAGCTGGCACCTCAGACATGATTTTTTTGGGACTTAGGTTAGCCAATTCCCCATATATAGCCAAAGCATATATTTATCTCCTAAACCAAGAACTGGCTTCTGTAGGCAATAAGTGTCTCTTGAAAGCCCCACTGCAAGCCTCAATCTAAAAACACCCCAATCTTTACTTGAACTACAGAAACATTTAAAAAATGTTAATAACAAATCAAAGATTCATCCTTCTGGATTCAAAGACAGTACAGATTCCAGACTTTGTTTATATAAACACCAGTGTCTTATTTGCTGGGATTATTTTAGGTGAAGATTAGTTTTTCTTTTGTACTTGTCTTTGGCAAATGAAACATAGGAAAACTGTTTCCCCAAGACTGACTGTGAGGGCTAGAAGAGCTTTGGGAGTGATGTTTTCAGGAGGTTGGGAGACAATTTGATTCCTCAGAATTGAGAGTGGCTGTTTAGTGTTCCTCTAAGCGAAAGACATTACTAAATATAGTATCAAACTATTAAATAAGGGTGATGGGGTGTAGATCTGTTCCACACCGCATGATCATGTTTGCAGAATAGGACCAATTAATTTCTAAGATCAAAGTGCAACCTGGATTTTTTTCTCACTTAAAAAATAACTGCTCATTTTCATGGTGTAATGACTGTGATGTTGATTGTTACCTTCAGTGCTGCGTACTGAGGATGGAGTAATAAAGAAGCATAAAAGGTTTCATGAATTAGCATTGCAAGCTGTTAAGTACAGAAATAAATGTAGAACAGTTAAACATATTTTTTCCAGGAGTTTTGTCCTTTCAAATAGTCAGAGGAAACTTAAGATGGCTATAAAATCTGGTATCCCTTGCACAAGTCAAATAAGGAAGTAGTAAGGAGAGTTGTAAGCATTTTAAAGTAAGTTTCTTAATAAATACTAGTTCTTAATGGTTTGTACCATGTTTTGTTAGTCTCAGATAGAACAAAGCAAGAACAAAGAAAGTAACACCTAATGGCAGTTCTTCTGGCTGATCCTATCCTGAAGGTATCCAGAGTTCACACACTGATTTGTTATTCCACCACATACTTTCAGCAGCAACATTCACTATTCAGCACTACCTTTATATCACACTAATTACAGTGTCAGCTGTGTAGTCTAGTTGTCTATTGCAGACTTAATATCTTTAAAAAATCGTGCTCTAATATATTCTAAGAATACAGAACAAAAAACAGCCCTATAGTTTGCAGGTATCCACATACTACAAAACAATTGCTTTATTCTTTAAACATAAGAGAACTTTAAGTGTATAATGACTCAATATTTATCAGGCCTGAGATTTTACATCCATACTTCTTTGCAAGTAATTAATAAGACTTTTATGTAGGTCTCCAGAAAACATCATTAATTTCTGCTGGTTTACATAAGAAGCAATTATTGCCAAACCCTCCCCTGGTGAACAGCAATACCTTACTTCAAGCAAAAACAATGCTGTTGCTGTGTTCATATCCTATTCCAGAAGAAAAGCGAGCTGACTCAGTGCATGCAGTGCAGCCCTCAGAGCTGTCTTATAGGAGCAAAACAGGTTATGTGAGATTATGACCGTGGTGAGCTGTGCTAATGACTGTGATTTAGAATTCCAGGCTTTTGTCTCAAGTAGAGAATTAGATGAGACAAAATGCCTTTGAAACAACTCAAACTGCACTAAACAAAGTGCAGATACAATTTAAAAAATGTACTGGGTGATCTCCAGCTAAAGTATGCTCAGTTTTTCTCAAGCTGGTGTGTGTGGGAACTTACTGTACTAAATGCACAGAAAGTGTGCTTGCAGGAGGTCCCTTGCCTACCTGTGCTGTGCCAGTGCTGGCTGACAACGCAGGAGCACAATGCTCCCAGCCCAGCCCTCTACAGAGCATACTGGCCCCGTAATTTAACTGGCTGGCAAAGACCAGCCCTAAGTGTATTTTGTGAGTGATTTGTAGTGTGTAAGGATAAATTAATGTTCATTGTCTTCCTGCCACAGGTAACAGCTATTTAGATTGGGGTTAGAACTTCTGTCGTGGGCCATCTCCAGAAAGGTCCAGCATCAGTATTCAGGAGCAAATGCTGCTTGTACTCAAACTAGACCACCATTCAGAACAAAAGATTTCTTTGAATTGTGGTGTTCTCCTGTGAATGTAGCAGGTTTTTGGTCTCCTATGTGAAACATTTAGGAGATAGCCCTTAAAAAACATTCACAGCACATACAAAGCATTTGTTGCTTCCAATTTTTACATATGTGCGTATATTCTACTTTCATTTTGTGGAAATGTTCATGTCTTTGAAATACCAGAGGAATACAGAATACAGTGAAATACAGAATACAGTGTCTTGAGGAGCACACATGTTCCATTAGCTGAGAAATGAACATTTTGCAGCGTGCAGATCATGGTCTGTGTGTTGTTAAGCAAGTGTGGTTGTAGTCTTCCTCATGCATGAACTGTCTCCCTTAATCTTAATCCTTCTAATCCTTAGACCTTTCCTGTGTCAGGTGAGGATGAATGCTCCATGTGCTCCCAGCTATCACTGGCCTAGTTTCCCTAAACCCAGACCACCCTATATCTGAACTCAGTGTTGTATCACTTTAATCATCAAGGAGATCACACTGTCTTCCCTTACTTATGCCTTCATAGATTTACTTCAGAATAATTCCAAGGTGTAGGAGGATTATAAAATCATACTTTCATTACTGCACCTTCAGCTCTGAAATTCTGAATGAGACGTTACTCTTAAATCCTGCTGCCTTTATCTTTTGCATATTCTCTTTTTTTCTGTGTATTTTCTGATTGTACTTGTTACTGCAAGTTCTCAGTTCTGTATGTTTCTAATGCTTTCTAATATGTTTTAATATGTTTTCATGGTATGGAATGGAATGTTAGTGTATGTAAGTATATTAATATTTAATTTAGTACTTTTTTTTTTAACAGTGATCGCTAGTACTGCAACGGGATAGCTTAAAATATATTGAATTTTGCAAATACTATTATTGAGTTACTGGATTTGGCAATTACCTTATTTAACATGCAATTATTTTCTTAGGCATATAAAGCCTATCTGCTAGGGAAGTTCTGTTTCATAGTCTGTTGTTTCTGATATTGGAATTGCTAAGGAATTGCTATGAAGCAAAGGACTATGTCCATCAGCCAAAACTTAAATGAGCCTAATTTTATCATCACTGAGGAGTGATTTGGAGAGTGAGGGTTCTCTTAAGCACTAGGTTGTGTGGACTGTCTGGTGCAATCAGTAAGGAACACTGTAAATGTAAAATTAAGCAGACCTGACATTCAGCTCAGGATTTCCCAGAAGAACCTATGGACGTGTAAGCCCCTGAATAATCCCTGTTTTTACACATGTACAAATGTCATAAGTGAGGCTTTAAGGAAATAGTTCACCTTTTTCTCCACTCTGCTTGGCACATGTCTGCTACTCCTCTCCTGCATAGCTGCAGTATCTCCCAAGTGCTCTGCAGATGGGTGATGGGAAAATGGCACTGAACAGAACAAGCCCCAAAGCACTGCCTGGCAGGGGCCAAGCAGGACACAGCCTGGCACTGATCAGCTCGGTCTGCCAAATCAGGCACCCCTGCTACAGCCCGGTCTTTTGAAGAATTCCCGGGTTAAGCCTACTGTAACTGGGATGGCTTTGGCTTCCTTTCCATATCTCTGCCAGAATAAAGATGTTCCCTCCTTTATAAAACACACTGAAAGCCATTCATTTGAAGTTTGACAATTTTATGGAAGCACTGCTGTACTGCACTACAAAGGAAATTGAAGTGTGTTCAATGGACTTCTGTTTTGCCGACTAAATTTCACGTGACTGATTTGTTATCCCAAAGTGACATCAGAGGCAACTATTAGGATGCAGACAACCCCAAATTCAAAATCAGTTTTGTGTATGAATCATAATGCAGTTTGAATAGTCATTCCATGAGTGTACTGACTAACAGCATCTTGGAGTCTGTGAGTCACAAAACATTAACACTTGGTTTTTACACAACAGACCTGGAACTTATTGCAATATCTTTCTTTTTAAAGTGTATACTCTAGCTTTTGCTTTTATATGCCCCAGCTGTGAAGGGAAGTTCCCCCATGAATGTGGTTTGCTCAGAAGACAGGATAAGTGAAGGATGCTCTCCCAGAATGTGTTTTGGGTACATTTGGGCACCCACCGAAGCCATGGCATTTCTCAAGCTGCCAAGGATGTGGTAGTTTACCTCAATTTTCTCAAATAACCCCAAACATCTCACCTGCAGAAAAACCCAAATTTAAGCTTCTGTTTTGGAGCCCCTTGGCCACATTTGTTTTCTGGTTGAAGCCTTAGCAAAGTGTTTTTGTTTTACATTGTACAGTAGTTGACTAAACAAAGCCCTTTGAATAAAAGCAAACTTTGGAAGCCTTTGCAGCCTTCACCTAGTAGACCAGGAAAGCACTCTCGGATTGTTTTGGCCACTCACTGTCATGTTACAGAGTTTATAATGTGCCATGTCTATCTGTGACAGTACTTGTTTACCATGTTTATTTATTCAGAATTGCAGAAGAAAGCAGATCTGTCCCGAGAAGGGGCTTTTCTCCATCCTTCTCAAATACCACGTGCACAGAGGGTAATCCAGGCAAACCTGGTGAGTCTTACTAGGGTGGTCTAAAAAGCAAAAGGGCTTTGTGCCAGTGCTGCTTGAATGAAGAAACACTTAAACCAGTGCTGCACCAAGGTGGGAGGGGTGGTTGTGGGCTGGGCTGCAGCATGTCCACTGCACCCATGCCCATGGAGCAACACCCGGGTGCACAGCATGCTGTGGGGGAGCCCAGTCTGGGCAGCACAGTCTGGAAGGCTCAGACATGGATTTAGGCCTGAGCTCGGATGTTTTCATGGCCTATTTGATGACTAAATTGTATTGTGAGATTCTCAGGATACCACTGCCTTTGGAGCCCATATGGATGAATGTTTTTCTGCAGGTTTGAGACACCATTTGATGATTTGAGTCCTCTTGGCCGCCTTTGACCTCAGCTCCACTGTAACATTTCACTGGCCTAGAAAACGACAGGCAACTTTTGAGCAAGAAAGTTCAAGAGCAGAAATAAATTCTATTTTTAATCCTTCCCCTGATTTTCTGTGGGTGACACAGTTTCTCATGGCATGGCAGTTCCAGGGTGCAGCAGTGTTACAGAGTGCCTTTCAGCTTGTTTTACAGATTTAACCCGTTTACATGCTTTCCCCTAATTAGAAATTTCAGGTTTGTGTGGTTATCCTACTATTAATACCTGAACGACACTCTGATTTATCACAGTGGGTTGGCAACAAAGCTGTAGGATGAGAAAATACAAGCTAGGAATTTAAAGGAGCACTTTAAGCATTAACAAAGCTGAGCCTGTGTCAAGTGGTGATAAATTTTCCACTGCACCCTTGATCACCTTATTATTAATGTCATCAATCTCTCTGTGAAAAGTGGCTCTTGGCATGCCCATATGACCAAGTGTTCTACTAAATAATTAATCATTGGGGCATGTTGCCAGAGTTTGCTGCTTTCCAATTTAATCTTAGCAACTTACTCATTTGTTTCTTTATTTGGAAACAAAAAGCTTCACAGATAAAAATGAGTCAAATGTACTGATATGTACATGAGGGCTTTGTAGCATCGACACCTCATGTTGCTTGGTCTAGAAATGTTTTTCCATGTTTTAAAGCAACACCCCAAAATTAACAGCTGTGAGAATGATCACTTCAGGAGCACAAGCTGTTTCTACTGCCAGAACCTGCATCCCAGCTGGCTCTCCCTGCCCCTTCAGTAGCAGCTCAGCCCTCTCTATGCTTAAAAGGGCTTCAAAATAACAAGATATCTTTAGATATAAATTATTACAACATCAGTTTGAATGTTTAATTAAAAATGACCACAGATATGAATCCCTTTGTTGAACAGGTTATTGTTTGTAACTGAAGCAAAATAAGTTTAAGCAATCTGTTTAAAAAATATTATCTTTAGGTACAATTAATTTAATTTAGAGTAACACTGTATTAACTTGTAGAATTCAATTATATAATGAGTCATTAAGACAGTTTTGTAATTTTAAAGTAATTCGTTTTTTACAGGTTTGAAGGCATACACTGAAATATATTCTCTTGAGACCATGAGCTTTGTCCCACCCAAACCCTTCTTTAATGGTTTCTGTTATTTCACATAGGAAATCAGTTTGATTTTAGTTTAAACATATGTACTGTCCTGTACTCCTTAATTTTGTGTCCCTCCAAGGATTTTTAGTTAAAAACTCCCACATCTGTTATATCTGTTGGATTTTCTCCCCTCAAGCTTCTTCCCAAGAATCAGTGGGCAGCAGCCTGTTCATGAAAGATTAACGCCAACCTTCCACACATGTTTACCCATTCATAGACTCTCCTCTTTCAGTGTGCCTCGTGGTTTTGTTTTTATGAATTCTCCCTGGATATTAGCTAGAATTGGCCAAAGATAACATTGGCTTGCTGTTGTCTTTCCTGATGAGTAAGTTGACTGTACTTCCAAATCAGTATTTTCATAAGATCACTTGCAGTCTTCCCTGCTATTTACTGCTTGCTATTCATTCTCTGTTGTTGAACAAAACATATGTCAGTGTTTTTTTCCCCTTGACTGCATGCCTGAAACTTTTTAAAGGGGAAAGTGAGAAGAGTTAATGAGCTTCTCCTTCTGGAAATCAAAAAGAACCAAGCCAAACACAAATTTGTGAATACATGAATGTGGTTAGGAACAGACATGGATGTTTTCTCAGATACTCCTTCCCTGCCTGAATGCTCTCGGGTGATACAACTAACTCCTTTCCTGTCTTTAATTATGCTGTTGTGCCTTTTTAATGAAAATATGAATAAGCTACTATTTCACTTTCCTATCATTATGCATAACTTGGGTAGGAAACGCCACTGTCCCACACAGTCACTAGGGTAGTGCCTTGTGCAGGTTAAATTTCCAATTACAAATATGTGTTACTGCCTCATTTTATTGGTGACTCTTATGTGTACTACCTATTATCCCACTCTTTGGTTTCCCCATGGGATACTCAGCACAGACTCGTGCAAGAAAGTGCTAAAGTAACACATGATACCAGTATCTTCCAAAGCCCTGCTCTGTAAAATCTACATTTAAGCAAAAGATGTGGTAATAGCTTTGATATCACGAAAAGCTTCACTTCTGCTGTATGTAAACATCGGGAATCTATGAAGAACCTTGTGAAAATACTGCACACATGTAGAAATCTTTAAATCAGCATGTTACTGCTTGTGTGTATATTTATAATTTCTTAAGCCTTCAGCGTCTGTAAAAGTTGAAGTTGCTTTATCACTCTACGCTGCAGTTGATGTTTCTCTTCTGATGCTGAGCTGAATTAGGAGCCATCAACTCTTCATTTAGCCTGAGGATTGTTAGGGATGCAGCCAATAGCTGTGTCTATTTGGAATAAATATAGCCAGTTACACAGTTAGTGTTTGGATTTCAAATTACCAAAAAGTTCAGGCAAACTTCAGTTGATGCACCCTGTAATAAAGGTGAGGCTGAAGTATAAAGTTTACAACAAATCTTTATTTGAAGTTAAAATTTCTTTGAAATCTCCTTCTCATAAAACTTGATATTCAGATGTAGCAGTTTAATAAGGATAAAATTTATTTTCAAATTAAGGATTTTAAGCATTTCTTAAAGAGAAGCTTTTGCCAAGGTGTTTTATGGCTGAGTTGCTGGTGATGACCCAGAAATAAATAAGAGCAGAGGGTTCAGCATGAGATCTGATGCTGAGCAGACGAGCTCTGTGCTGTCCAGTGCTTTATTTCCCATCTTCCTTTACATCAAATCACTTTTGTAGTTTTATCTGAACCTTTCTTGCCTTGAAAGAAATGTGAAAGATGGTGTAACACAAATCTAAGACTTTTCCCTGTGCTAATGTTCACGAAGTATTTATTAACTTTACTCTGCCTCTACCAACATCAGTAAATCTTTTGGCAGACAACACCTGAATTCCCTTCTGTTGCACAAATGTCTCTATTTTCCATCTTGGAAAACTGAGTTTCTTCTCCTGCCACGTCTGCTTATCCTTTTTCACTTTTTTTCCAGTGAGAGTGCAGCTGTTTTAAGTACGTCTCCACACTCCTACCCATAATTCAGGTAGCATCCCTTTTGCTCAAGCAGCTCATGACCTTTATGGCTCAGATAAGTCCTCTGGATAATGCTTTCCTGCTTTTCAGAGCCAGCAGCCATCTCCCGTGTTCCAGTTCTAAACACTTGGAAGTGTTTTTTCCAGTAACTGAGGTGACTGACTTAGTTGGTCTTTGTATTAGAAGTATATATCCTGTTAATCTGCTTTTAGCAAGAGCGAACACTCTTGCCACTCAAGTAACTCTGCAGTGACTGGGGATGCAAATAGTACTTCTGCCTCTGAAACGTGGTGTCCGTGAGGGAAGGAGGAACAGCTGCAGGGGGGACACAGCACGGGCGGTGGCAGCTGCACGGTTTATAAAAGGCTCTAGGTAACTCCCTGCCGATGGTCTGCAGGTACAGCAGTGTTCGGCCTCATGCCCTCAGCTCTGCAATCCTGCTCTCCCCTTGCCGTATGCTGTGCCCTCACACCCGTGGGCTGCTGTGCCAGGTGCTTGACCTGCACCAACCGAGCCAAACAAACCTACCCTTGTGACAATGGTGGCTGTCACAACCGCAGAGGCCACCCCAGCACCCGCAGTAACTAAAGCTTTCCTCTGGGCTTTGAAACCTTCCTCCCATTTGTTGTTTTTATTCCGCTTCTCTTTGGCAGGCGCTCATTTGTTTTGTTTCAGTATTGTATTACACCGGCTAAATGAAAACCTTTCATTCTGAAGGAACATTTGCAGAGCCTGGATGAGTCAATATTGACAAAAGATCCTCAGGAATTGTTAAGGAGGAACCCAGACCTGAGCAGCACTGACCAAAACCTTTCCAGGTGACGGCAGCTCTGGTCAGCGTGGGTGTGAACGAGCGATCTCTGCCAGCCCTGCCAGCAGAGACGCAGGCCAGGAGCCCCTGCAGTGACACGCTAAACCTCCAACCCAGCGGAGCCCGAAGGGCAGCCTCAGGCCCTGCACTGGCCTTGGCCCTCACAGGGCGGCTCTGGGGCACGCTCATCCCGCTCACCGGGAGACGTGGCAAAAAGCATCCTGGAGCATCGCGGACCGCCCGCCCGCCCGCGCGGTACGATGCCGCCGGTGGCGGGCCCAAGGTTGTGGGGAGGCTCCGCGACGGAGGCACCGGCTCCCGCCCGGTCATCGCCATGCGCGGAACCGCTCCGCGGACGCGCAGGCGGGGTCGGGGCGCGGAAAGACGCGCTGCTTGCGCGGCCCCGCCCCTCGTCGCCGATTGGCCCTTCGCGCAAGCCCCGCCCCCCGGCGCCGGTGACCTGTAGTAACCCCGTTCCTCGGGAGCCCTGCCCCGCGCGCCACCCGGCGCGGGCCAACCAGGAGGCGCCGTGGCGCATACGGAATGAGCGCG